>JAATLQ010038456.1:9891-109054 GCA_013421005.1 Heliconius erato x Heliconius himera | reverse complement strand
TTGAACATTTGACTACTGCTACTAAAGTTGATATTGCACCTTTACCTTATATATTTTTCTACATACGATGCTACGATTGTGTGGCACAATAGTTGGACTAAGCCTTGTGAAATAGTAAAGAAGTTAAAAACTGTAGAATTTTTAGATATGACACAAAGTTTAAAAATCGTTCGAATGTGCCCCCCTCTCCCCTATATCTATTGATACGTTCATAGGGCAGTGTAGTTAACAGACTCTACGAAATGTTCTCAGTTTACAGTAAAGTAACTTAAACTTAAAAAAAAAGATAATATAATAAGATAAATAGTTAAAACTTTTCGGATCATAAAACAAAGAATACGATATATTACATCCAATTTGAATCCTAATTAGAAGTCTACAAAAACATATAACAAGGACAGACTTACAAAACGAAGTTGCCCCAAAAAATATATATATGCAATAACTATTAATCTATTCAGTGTTCTTATTTGAAATGCTAAAAGCGATACAAGTCTAACGAGACCTAAGAAAGATTTAAGATGTATTACAGATTACATAACGCGTATTTCCTAACGTTAGTTAATTAGCAGAAATGTTAACACGGTGAAAGCATTGTTTCGGATACGACCCGGGCAGAGCGCGGCGCCCGTGGGAAGTACGTGGGTGGATATGCATAATTATTCATTGAAATGGTAACTTGAATCTATGTCTGAATAGATTCATGGGGATCTATTAACATAGATACCAGATTATGTATATATTGCGGCGTTGTGTTCCGCCACTTACTACGAAATGCCTCAAGAATTCGGTGCAAAGTAAGAAGAACTTAAATGTCTTAACATTAGATTCCCATGTTCCCTACTACTGCCTACCCTGCTTTGTGGATACAAAACAATTTTTTCAAAACCTACAAAAGGATTGAACACACAACCATAGCGTTTACAGACGGCCGGATCAGCTTCCTCGAAATGCAATAGTGATTTCATAAATATTCTTACCCTATAACATTATAGAATAACTCGTGAGAGAAAACTTCAGTTCCATTGTGTGCACGTTCAGACATCAGTCTAGCTCTAGGTTATCATAGTAAATATCAGATTGCAATCGGTAACACCTCGGGATTGAATAATCTAACCCAATATGTCATGCCGGCTTAATATGAACAGGTTAGGTTAGGTCAGAGATAAGATAAATAACAATTGTACGTATTAATATTATAATATTACATCGAGAATAATGCCGAAGCTAAATGTTTCGCATAGAGTATGTAAATATGGGTCGATTTAATATATTGCTGTTTATAATTTTTTTAAAGGATTTTTTAGGTTTACGCATCTAGTGCAGATCTATGTTTGGTAAACTGCTTTCACTGATCGCTTATGTTAGAGATAATACGATTTTTTTATAATATATTTAAAAAATGCGTAAGCGAAACATGGACTAAACGCCAGTTCATCACTACGTTTTTTAAGGAAATAAATTGAAAATTAAAATAACTAAAACCACATATTTGTCAACTAATAAGCAACAAACGCAAAAAAAAAGCGACTCCATCCATAATCATAATCATTTCAATTTAAAAAAAAATTAAGTGCGACTTAAAAACGTAATATAGACTCACAATTGAATTCAATACAAATGGTTGGGCCACTTTCATGGTTGTTTAAGAATAGTGACGTAAAGTGTTACGATATCGATAGTCTATAGTCAAGGCTGGTTGTATAATCGTGGCTCGCAGGTACAGATTGTTATCGGCAGACGCGTATAGCGGGCAACGCCTGGGGCCAGACGCCAGTTTGAACTTCCATCGCAGTTAGGTGACTGTAAATTCGTGATACCTGATTATAGCTTACGGACTAATACCCTCGAGTAAATTCGCGTATTGACTACTAGAATGTTTTGAATTATACCTGAAACAAATGAAAAAAATCATTAGATTATGGGGACGGAAAAAAATTTAATGTTATAACAGGTTTAAGTATTCTCTATTTAAGTCAAGGTTCGTATTTAACACAGAATTTTTTTAAGAACGGTGGAGAACGGAGCTTTGTCGCTTTCACTATATTTATCAAGCAAAATATTTTTTGAGCCTGTAATTTTACATTCATTGATAAGCTTTTAATACGAATCTGCTTAGAATATTTAAGAAAACGTATAGGTAATTATTAGAACGTACAACTCGAACTCGCGCACTCGCTTAATCTTCTTCTTGAGAACTTTTTATTCTCAACGAAATACTGTCAAAAACTGATAATACCTAAATAATATTAAAATTATTTAATTAATAATCAAATCGATCTGTTGTCGTGGCATCGATATCTTTGTATATATATGGAGTATATGCATGTACAATATGCAATTTTATAAAATTTTAAGCGAAAAGAAATAAATACAATAATGAAAAATTAAGATTCTTTTCATATTAAAGCCATTGGAACATTGTAAAAATCAAATTTAAAATCTTAAAATGTTTCTATTCACCTCATTTAACGGAATCATGGTATTTAACTGTAAATTATTATTTTTTATTTTTAAATACTTGAAATGTAAAAACACTCAAATGTCAACTTGTTCTCAAACTATCAAGTTTCAAATGCATCTCATCGCATTTTAATACTATAAAAATAGAAATAAAATATAAAAATAAACCACTATAATAAATTATAAAGCACAGATAATGCAAAAATTTTATAATAAGTTGTGATGTTTTGTCATTGGACAGATTATATCCACCATTTTTACTATCGGTTAACTCTTTGATGAGACAATTTTGTGTGATTCCGTTGTTACTTTTGTTATTTTTATTAAGTTTCTTGTTTTGTTAAGTGTAAAGTAGTATTCTGATTATTTTGTTTTTGTTATATTGATTTTTTTCATATTTTGAAACGAGTCAACCTGCACCAAATAAAATAGAAATTAAAGAGTTACACAAAACTTTTTGAAACAGTATTTCTTTGCTTACATTTTGTCTCATGCCAAAATGAATAGAGTGTAGGTATGTTATATAATTTGCACCCACGGCGAGGCAATTGCAATCGGCAACACACCGATAGTATTGAAGGCTTTATTTTAACTTAAATACCAAGAGTAAAATATATCTGTAACTAACGCATGGTTCGACCTATAAAATTAATAATCTAAATGAAAATATATCGCGTGTTTGAAGGAAATCGCTTATACAGCCTACACGTGGCGTATCCAAGGGGTCAGGGCCGGCTGTAGACGAGGCGAAGGATAAGAAAGGTCTCGGCCAAGGTTCCCGTTAGCGTTATTCACAGTCCTTTGTTAGTCTCATTGTTATGTTTATAGCTCACATTATGCTCTGATAAAGCTTGTACGACTTTATTGATTACTTGTTTACTGAGTGATGATATTATTGATGGACTGGCAATTAGCATTAAATTATGATAGAAAATAAAGTACCGTAATAATAATAATTTATTA
Source organism: Heliconius erato x Heliconius himera (assembly GCA_013421005.1). Classification (NCBI taxonomy): domain Eukaryota; kingdom Metazoa; phylum Arthropoda; class Insecta; order Lepidoptera; family Nymphalidae; genus Heliconius; species Heliconius erato x Heliconius himera. The sequence continues at coordinate 105,628 of JAATLQ010038456.1, read as the reverse complement.
ATTATTCTAGATTTCATATAAAACAATGTCCAAGTGTGTCCAATAACTGTTTCATACGTCACAAATCAGATTGAATATAAATATGTATGCACATAAGTATTTTAGTAAAAATCAACAATTTCTTCTAATATACTATGTTAGCGTTGCGTGAATGCTATCTAGTTACTAGGCCAAGCCTTAGTAGCTTAATGTCGTTTATTTACGACTAAAGGTCGGGTCCGGTCAAGGCTGAGCAGGGTAGATATAGGTCAGACATTAGAGCAGAATACCTGTTATGAAAGCACGTAAAGCTTTTACGTGCACTCTGTTTTATGAAGTTGTCAAATAGAGTAACGTTAAGTTAAAGATTTTAATTGAGTACCAAATGGTTTTCGTTGAATTATTAAATAAGATTCTCACCAAATGGCGAGGAAAAAGTATTATAAAATGAAAAAAAAAGTATTTAAGTTATTTTTGTTGCGCCGTCCTATAAGATAAAGCATGAAACTAAGAAAAATAAACATTAAAAAGTAACAACAAAAATATTAAAACGGTGACACGTTTATATGTAAATATATAAAAAAAAATTGCATAATTAGATGCCTAAAAATAAAGAAATATATAAACTTACATATACAGCCAAGCGTCTCTCAATAGTCAATATCCAAATGATTCACGATTTAAGCAGCTTCGTTAAACAATAAAACACATGTGACAAGCACTGAAGATTACTTGTCATGGCAGATATAAAAAATCACGAAGAGACAATGGCATTACTTATGTACTTTCGATGTTATTTACCTTGTTTCATTTGTAAAGGAACTTATTGATTTAAATATTATATTCTCCCTTATACAGACATGTTCCGACAGCGCAATCAGTTAAGTATTGTTTCAATAATTCAATTCAACAACTAATCAATTTTACATTCCGTTGGATTGAAAGAAACAGGTAATAAATTAAGAAATAAAATTACCTACATGTCATTACGTTTTAAATTGCAAAAATATTTTACATTTTTAAGTTTTTTTTTTGCGTATATGCGCGAACGAATATTTTAGATAATATTTGTAAGTTTTTTTTAAATTATTTTTGCGCTAAACGGTTACCGTCGAAACAGTGAAAAAAAAACACTAGCTTACGTGTTTTATCTACTACTAAACAATAATTGGATAATTCTAATATATATCATTCATAAATGTGAATTGATCATTGAATAATTTACGTAAGAATGTAGTAGTAGTTACAAAATAAGTTTTTTATAGATCGTGTTTGCTCTGGCAGAGCTGTTAAGGTATTAAAACTGACGAAAACTGAATAACTTTGTATTGTTGAAATCTTTTAAAACCAGAAACATACCTATGGTACTGTAAAATAAATTATCACATTTAACATTGTATTGTTGGCAATAACTTGTAATATTTAAATTATAGTGGCTATAAGATAAAACATTGACACTACGGTTTTTCCTCGTCAAAGTTATTGGCTAGGTATTTTGATTGAACGTATAATTATACTTAAATCTTAAATCGATACAAAATACGATCTGAATTAACAATTACTTAAATACTTACTCTTAATATACGATGTAGGTCATAAGGCGCAAATGTAAAAAGCTAATTACTTTAAACAAAAGACAATTAAGCTATATTAATATTGTAAAGATGGAAAAAAACTGCAGAGAGGAATGCGAAGAGGAAATTCGGCAATACATTGAGATGAAATTACGGATTGTGAGAAACAATGGGCAATGCAAATTGCGACCGCTTTTATTTATTATGAGGCCACAAAAAAAATGCAACTTGATCAATTGAAACCACCATAAAGGGTAGCCCACCATAGTCTTTTATGGCATACGTCTGGTCAGGAAAATATTAAATTAAAAAAAAGACACCCGGAAAGGTTGTATGAGGCTTTAAGGAATTTATAGCAAAAAGTTTTCGTTTGGGCTTTTGCTCGCGGTTAAATCATACGGTACGGAATGACGCAATTGAGTTCTTTTCTATACGTATGTATGTATACGTACCGAAGGTATGATTTTTTTGTGTTGTTTTAAGGTTAGATTTTTTGTTTTATTGTTTTAAATAATAAATTAGTATTAGTTAGCATACTCAATTCATGTACTGGACCAGTAAAACGGATTATACTAATGTAGTTTAAAGTGAATACATTTTTGGTTCATTTAATTCGATTAAAATACCTATTTACATACATAATAATGCATAATTTGCTGGTTAAGATTATAATTATGCATCAAATAAAAGCATGACAATTTGAAAATCCTCTACTCCTGAAAGTCTTCTATCATCGTTTGAAAGTGAAAAATCGGTAGATGAACCAAAAAATATGAAACAAATTACAATATATGTATGTACCCCCAAATATTGTTTCAGAATTGATCTAGCTACGATTAAGTAAAACATTGAAATTCAAAACTTTAAATTTTACGTTGCAAAAGAAAAAAATAATGACATTCCGTGTTTAGAGAAGCATAAAATATGATCAGCAAACATAAAATATGATCTAAATTGGTATATTATCTAAAAAATCCAAACAGTAATTTGATTAAATCAATATTAAAAGAAAAACCTTTAGGTTAAATAAATGATAGGCTCTTAGAAACATATATATATTAATAAAATACCTATACAAACCAACAAGTGCAACTATAAGTAGTATATATACATATATAACCATAGTACACGACCTATACATAAAGCGATCGTAATTTCTGTCATAATAAACCATACCCAAGACCCACACAGCCAGCGTGAAAATGGTTTGTTACAATAAATACTGTAGAATAGCTGCCGCTATAATTCATACTATTAGTCGAATTTCGTGTTGAAGACGGAAGCGGAGAAAGTAGACCGCTACTGGTGTTCACTCGGATATGCGCGGCGTAGGACAAAGCCGCTGAGCGGGAAATAGGGACAATCTAAATCAACTTCTAAATGTCAACTAAATAATTATTTCTCACGATGTACGGTGTACGGAGGAATGTACATAAATACAGACATTTATAATTATAGTTTCAATACTAGAATGTTATGGTTGTATTTATTCTTAATATGTAAATAGTTTAACTATTACATTAAAAACTACTTGAATAAAGCTTATTTTGAATAAACACTTGAACAAATGATCTATAGTATTTTTTGTACTTTTACTGTATTTAATTGTGATAAAATCTTTTGTTTCTATTCAGCAGAAAAAATGGTGGAAAGATGAAACTTTGTAAATTTATTTATGGATTTCTAGGTATATATAAACCACTAATCTCACAAAAGATTTTCAGATAACCTAAAAGAAACCCAACTAAGCATCTTTCACCCAATACGTCGACCATAAAAGACCACGTGGCACACGTAAAAGTAGATATTTATTATCGTTTCGTTATTGCATATCGTCGGACGCCTATAATCACTGTGGCGCGGTGAAAAATGTCCTAAGGCGGTGCACACCGAGAGCACCGCGGACTGCACTTAGCCTAATGCGAGCTCCTGAATACAGTCATTTGTTTGACCTATTACGTGATTGCTGGAGTTTTCTACGCTTTGTTTAATACCAGATATATCGTGGTCGATGTGGGTACTAGATTAAACAAAGTATCTTTTAAGTTGAACGTTTGATGAAATGCTTAATTAGAAAATTTATAAATTAAAATCAAAAAAGTATTAAACACTGTTAAATGGTAATAATATTATATAAAATTAATTTATATTATAATTATTTCTAATTATGACCTTTATTATAACCATTATAACTATTGAAAAAAAATTAGGTCTTTTAATAAAAAAAAAATCAACTCCATCAACAAGAAACTCAAAACGGAGACGTCAATTACTCACAAGTTGAAACATGAGAAATATAAATCTAAACATGCAAACCAACTAATGCTTGCAGACGAGTCGCCTTACTAATAAAGTGTGGATATGAATAGCGAAGCGAAAAGCAGTGGGTGTCGAGATACTTCCTGATCCACCCACAGGACGCATAAGCCCTCAGCTTAAATTGTAATTGTTGAGGGTATGCTTTGTTATATTAAATATTTAGTTAGAATAAAATTATGTCTTTTCTTATTTCTTTATTAAAATTATATCGATGTCAAAGCATATGTAATAACATACATTAAAAATGCAGAGACACAGATCGAAAGTGTTATTTGAACATTCTAATTCAGTATATAAAAAAAGAGGTATGGTAGTATTCCTACTACCTATATAATATGAATATGTATATTATACCTACTTCTACAAAGAGATCTATATCTATGTTTATAAATAATAATGGCCAAAAAAGCAAAAACAAACAGATACTTTAAGAATCCATCGTTACTCCAGCAGTCAATAATTTTAAAAATCTAGACCAAAGAAAAAAAAATTAAAGCTCTCCACAAAACAGAATTTTTTTTTGCATTTTGTAATGAACTATATTACTGAATTTTTAATTACTCATCCATGTTTATCATGATGACGATTACGTGCAATTTAAAAGCTTTCCGAACGTATACTTTTATCTTTTACTCGCACAACACTATCTGACTGTAATATGTTGACCAGAGCCAGATAGCAAACATTAAATAATACACCTGCCTGAATTAACAAAACCATTTCTCAACTAGTGAATTATAAAGGTCGTAGATAGAAATCAAATTCACGACCTGTGACGTAGCATTCTTCATCACTTCCACTAAGCCGAAAATATTTACTATGAAATATTTACTTAAATTTATATTTCCATTTCTTCGCTCTGGTGTCGAGGTTAAACGCGGCGTTGAGTTCTGCCACTCAACACGCAATGCCTCCAGAATTCGGAAGAAAGTGGGGAACGGAGTGTCTTAACACTAGGTACCCCACTAGCCTACCCTGCTGTGAGCGGGATACGGCGTGAAGCTGATGTGACGTAGCATTCTTCAACACTTCCACTAAGGCATCTGGTATATAGTAACAGTAAATTGCAAAAACTTTTGAGAGGGCTGACTTGCAAGTATTAGTAGGAAGTAATGATATGAACAATAACGCCTACGTGATGCAGTTCGCTACAGTAGATTCCAACGCAACACTTTGGCAACACATTGTTTACTGTGTAACGACTTGTAACGGATATGCATAACAAACACATCTTTATAAAGTTATACAATCGTATTGACGTTCTGTGATTGCTTATTTTATAGGACGTGGGTGGTGTTTTTAAATATGAGATCAGAGAGATACAGATACTTAATGATGTTTTGACGTGTTTTGCTACATATGATTATTGCGGGTTCATATATAGTGTCTTCTTTATAGGAATCCTTCATACATTGGCTCATAACGTCATTCCATAGTCATAAACACAGTATAAACAGACTAACACCATCTCATGCGTATCATGTCAATATAACGAGAGCCACCGGTGAGAGTAGACTTGTTGGTAGTCTATTAAGTACGACTAAGAGCCTATGAAATGTTTTTAGCTTCACGGTGTATCCCACACATTGCAGGGTAGACCGAGGGATCTCAGCGTTAAGACACTCCGTTTCTCATATTCCACCGACATCAGGAGGCATGGCGCACTGTGCTGCGCTGCGCTCTCCTCGACACGAAAACAAAGAAAATAGAAATATTTAATATTCCTTTTCCTCGAATAAGAATCGAACCCATAACTTGTCGCGTCAACTTTGGGCATCTGCGCCACCCCTGAATTTAGGCCACTTGTTCATCATCAATCACTTACACATCTGGTATATTACCATTAATTCACATAAATTAGACAAGATATACGACTAAAGAAGATATCAGAGCGAAAAGCAATAGCCGTAATAACATCATCGTTCTATTCAAATCTACAAAGTTACCTTTCAAAATCATTTTATATTTAACTACGACAAAATTTTACTTAAGCTCCTTTCACACAGAAAAACATTATCGTCCCGAATAATTTGAAGGGATACTCCAGATGGGATCATCACACTCGCTGAAAGATTAAATCCAGTTTTGGTCAAAAGTTCGGTGCCAGAATTATACATTTCGCTGATTCGGTACGATATCGTTAAAATTGCGATAAAATCATTGATATCGATTTGAATCGAAATTGATTAGCTGCAGTGATCTGTGAGATTTTCTGACTTCCACCAACAGCTTTGCATATGTATATAAACTTTAAGTAGCAAGATTTAAGTCTCTTGGATACGGTCTAACTTTAACTTTACGGTCCAAATTTAGCTATACAAAATATGCTGTAAGTTTACGTGTATTCAGATACGGTCAAAATTTGTCCAGGTTAAAATATTTGTTGTACATGATTCAAAATAAAGAGTCTCTTCATCGAAGACTAATAATAATATAAAAAAATACTTAAATGCCAATATATTACTTCAAAAATATGCAACCAATCTCGTTAAAAATACAAAACTAATAATGCATCTCATAAAAAGTTTTATTTACATAGGTGAAAAATGAGATGTCATTCAAATTTGAATATTATTATAATGTTGTTCACCTTTAACCAAAGTGAACTGACGAAAGTATCTATTTGCAATAATTTGCATCAGGAAGTGAGATAGCGCGTATTGCATGCTTAAGAGGGTGCCCGCGATATTTAGCTCTCATAATATACAGCTCAGATTAGGAATAACATGAAACTTCCTAGATACAACGCTGGAACAAGATAGCAGCGAAATTTATGTAGATAAACGAAGAACGAGTAATATTTTTTATATTTAAATATCTTTTTTGTATTTTAATCGATATTAACAGCCTATATGTTTTGGATTTAAATGACTTTGAATGATATTGTACAGTTATTGTTGTATACAAATATAATATTTTAAATAATTATAATTTATATTATGATGTATTTAAATATTTAATTATATAAACATATAATTTAAATACTTAAATACTTATAGAATTCTAAAATCAATAGTAAATTGAGTAATTGGAGTACCTTAACAATAAATTATGTCTGCCTACCACGCTATGCCATGCAAGAAGAACAAATGCACATTTTTTTTAGCTTCACGCTGTATCCCGCTCACAGCAGGATGGACAGAGGGAACCTAGCGTTAAGACACTCCGTATATATCACATATGTATATACTAGATCATAAACAAGGCTAGCCAACAGGAAACACTGAAACGATAAAACGTGTAGCTAAACCAAATTAGAACACCATAAATGTCGTTACACGTGAGACGACTGTTTACCATTCGAATTTACCGATGCAATATCGATGCATAATAAATTCGCGACATACTGGAATCGGTAGCAGGGACGTTGTCTACATGGCTATGTTATTTATTGTGTAAGTATTATCTGTGAACATTCGCTCACGATACGGCCGGGGTTGTATGGAACAATAGATGGCAATATTAAAGTGGGACGAGGTACCGTTGTGGCAAAAAACGTCGTGGATATTAAAGTTACAGGTTAATAAAGAATTTCTTTCAGTGGCTGTGTTTTGATATTTTGCTTTATTTTAAATAATTAAATTAATAAAGCTCATTTCAAAGATAGTATGGCATTTTTGAGTAATAATTTATCCTTTTCTAAAATGAAAATTAAAACGAGAAACCTTGTTTTATTGAAAATTTGTTATAGCTTCATAATAATAATTTGCGAAAAAAATGTTGTATTTAGAAGTAAACGTTATCAAACATCATTTAAATACCCAATTATTTCATTAAATGCAATATATTTGTACTGAAACATCTTTTCATACTACTCAACCTTCAACCTATACACCATATGTATTATCTTGTACATACATGATTCGCTAATAAAACCCAACTTATTACCTTCACTGGCATATAATAAAAGTTGACATTTACATTGAAATGGGAGAAAATCAAAAACACGAAGTACATCAAGATCACAATCATTATCGACTGTAAAATCAATATAGAGGTGGAATCGTGCTCAAAGTGGGCGTTTAACCTTTGACAGAGGGCGTGCGGTGCGGCGCAGGCGCACACTGCGTCAAGCCATCCATCATGACCACTATCCGAGGCAAATTAGCCTAACACAGACGCCACTGCCGTTATACAACCACTTTGCTAGATCATTTTCTTCTCTTTTCAGATAACCAAATTAGATTGCGGAAAGAAAACTGACTGATCGTTATTAAAATTGACATTCAATACGATGTAATCATAAATGAAATTTCAAAATCGCCCTTAATTGTAGGTGTGCCAATCGTATTGAGATTTATTTAAAGTAATTATTACACATATATATCTACATCCAGTCGTGGCGCAGCGGCACGAGGTGTGACTGTAAAACCGACTGGTTCTGGGTTCGATCCCCACTCGAGGAGATTGAAATATTTACTTAAATTTATATTTCCATTTCTTCGCTCTGGTGTCGAGGCTAAGCGCGGCGTTGAGTTCTGCCACTCAACACGCAATGCCTCCAGAATTCGGCAGAAAGTGGAGAACGGAGTGTCTTAACACTAGGGTCCCTCTTCCTATCCTTCTGTGTACGGGATACAGCGTGAAGCTGTTTTTTTATATATCTACATATATGTATATATAAGTTGTATTTAAAATTATAGTTACAAGTTTAACCTTTGAGGTTATTCTTTCATTTTAAACACTGTGTTAATTGCAGTTAATTATAAAACAAGTTTTTATCGATCTAAAGACATATATATGACAATTACTTAAGTAAACAATTACGTAATATATCTTTAAACGGTGGACTTTCGTGAATGATACGAAAAACAAGAGCAATTAAGCGTATAGTTCTAGATTTAAAATGTGAACCGCCGATAAAAAGGTTAAATACAGGGATAATTAATGTTGACTTTTGTTATGCAAAAGCTTCGGGTGAATGTTTAACAAGAAACCAATTACTCAGAAACGACGATAGATAATAACGAGGTAGGCAAATGTCCTATTTTCATATTGCATACAATTAGTAGATGTTTAGGTAGAAATCTGTAAGCTATTATCAAAATTATATTCAATACAACGCAACGACTCAGCGTATGCTTGCAAACGCGAACGGAGGAATGATGGTCGGTTTCCAGGAGCCGCGGGTTCGAGTCCCGCTACTTTTAAAATGTTTATACGTTTTCTAAATAAGTATGTTTTTTCTTTTCAGACAAATCATGGGGTCCGCCACACTACACAAAATCTTGATAATTAGACGTTGTGTGTGGACCAGAGTGTCTTGACACTAGGTTCTCTCTACCTACTTTGCTTATGTAGGATACAGGGTGTGGCTAGAAAAATATTAAAAAAATGACTGAAAATTGTGATGTGAAAAATGCATACAACACGACACAAAAAGTTGTCTCTATGATAAATTACAGAACACCCTTAGGTTATTTCTGAGCTATAATCAATAATTGATTTTATAAGTTCAATACAATAGTTACATAACATCATCACGAACACTCTCGTATTCTTCATATATCATGTGACAAATTGCAGACTGCGGTGAAATGTTGATTGGGACCAAGAAGCCACGGATGATTGATATCAGTGTTATTTAATAAGCCTCGAGTGCCATTTCACGTTTCGTGGACTTTAAAAGGAGGGAACTCTTACGTAGATTTCATATTGTTATTGTAGCTATATATATATATTAAACAACCTTAATAAAATATTATATAAATTTAAATAAAATAAAAAAGGATATATATATTAAGGAATACTTTTTTAAATAAAATTGGAAAGCTTTATTATCTATCTGCCTATCACATAAAGTACAGAAAATGTGCAAGCCTCTATTGATAAGCTGAGCAACACTTAGCCCTATGTGGTATGTAAGAAGTAAAAAATTTACGGTAAAATATTTTAACAACAAATATATGTAAGTTTTATACAAAATAATATTGGAATACAAAATTATTTATTCGTTAAATTTTTTTTGACAATTTTAATCGAAATCGATTACAGGAAATAATTAATAATTATGAACAATCAAGAATGGTACCCAATATATGTAAGTATTGGTGTAAAACAACCAACGTGCAGACACAGCGTAACGGGCTCAGATAAGGCGAATATCGATTTATATAGCCTTACGACACGCTTCGATCAATCTCATTCGAGTCACGAAGGCTGTTTATCTTCCTATAAAAGCTAATACGTCCTCAAATTGACGTGAATGGTATTAAGTACTTGACTGTCGCTCTTTGTAGAGAAGACATGTGCTCTACTATTTTTTATTAACTAAATATTATCATTTTAGTCATAAATGTGAGAGTGGAATTCATATAAATTTATTTATATAAGTATTATAAAGCTGAATAATGTGTGTGATTGAACGCGTTAATCTTGTGAATTACTTACTCATTTGAATTTAAAAAAATCCTTTCTATAAGGTAGTCCAATTACAGAGGAAGGCTATAGACTGGGCTACATATGTTATACTTATTTCATAACATGTCACGTTAATCGTTAGCAAATTTTTGACACAGAAACGGAAAACAGTAAATCGCTTTAAATAAATCTCAACTGTAAGAAATTAAAAGAAGATGAAAAAAAGATCGTTTTTCCATTTAAATAAATTGTTAATATAAAAAAATGCTTTATAGATACTGATCGCGATTTGATTATCAGAGCACAGCTTCCCTATCCGCCACTTCATGGAAGCAGCAACACGGTCACCCCAATCTCGTGGTGCAATTACGCCTCTATCGGGAAATATTTAAGATATTTTTCATATCTTAATGATACTAAAATATGATAAATACAAATTTTAATTATGATTACAAGTAATTTAACGCCATACTTGTAAAATTGGGACGGGCCTGATAAATTGATAGTTTTGTAATGTTTTAAGCTTCACGTTATATCCGCATATAGCATATTAACTTTTAGCGTGATAGACCGTTTCTCTTGTATAGTGTTAAGACACTCTGTTGTCCACTTTCCGCGAAAATTTAACAACAATATATATTTTATGAGATAAGTATTCGTACTCCGATGTTATATATTTTTTACTATTTCTAAAAAATTAAAGAAGGAATTTTCATAATGCCGACTGTATACGCGACATTTCAGAGTTTGATTCCCACTCAGGGGAATTAGTTATAATAGTATTTTTTAATATTTTCATTTTTTTGGCGCGGCGTTGAGTTATTCAACACGCAATACGAGAATATGAAAGTGGGGAACAGAGTGTCTTAACACTAAGTTTCCTCTGCCTATATACCCTGCTATACGTGTGAAGCTGATGAAAGAAAGAAAAATAAAGACCTCTCTATATTTGCACTTTCTAGGAAATACATTAGATTTCTTAGCAGCACCTTGTATGCGTCTATCAATATATCGATTTACGATTAGCGCCGCTCTTCGTTACGTGTGGGCGTAGCGGCGTTTGTTGTATCATGTCCGTGGTCACGGCTGGGCCGTACGTTAAGAATAACCGAACGTTTCCTTATATTTATTGTATAAATAAACACATGCGATTGTGTGTTTATATATTTTTTTTTAATATATTACATTATCTTTTTTTTTCCAGCTTCACGCTGTATCCCGCACACAGCAGGCAGAGGGAATCTAGTGTTAAGACACTCCGTTCCCCACTTTCTGCCGAATTCTGGAGGTTTTGCGTGTTGAGTAGCAGAACTCAACCCCGCGCTTTGCTTCGACACCAGAGCGAAAAAATGGAAATATAAATTTAAGTAAATATTTCATCTCCTCGAGTGGGGATCGAACCCACAACCAGTCGATTTTACAGTCACACTTTGTGCCGCTGCGCCACAACTCACCTCTACATTATCAAAATTTAGTAATTTTGAGTGGCTCTGTCAGCCACTGAATGTACAACGTACTGAAGAAAATCGCTCGACTTAGAAAATTGAACTCGACAGATAGGTTGAGAAGTGCAAGTAAGCACTAAAGGAAGTTTCGAAATTACTACGGTAACGGGAACACACGGAATTCTCCATTCTACGTCTTTAAAGTCTACGCTTCTGAAGTAAACGTAAACAAAAATAGAGCTAAATTTGACAAACTTAGTAGTTTTATAAAAACACAAAGTTTCTCAACAAAACACATTTACAGACGTAAATCTATACGCACATTTGGAATACATAATTTAGATTTTTCCTTTACCAGTTAATAAATCATCATAATTCGCTATCTCTACAAGGAACAATTCTGGGTCGCTCTAAAACCCATCATCTAAGTCCATTTGCGTTGAAAATAATTTGTTCCCGACCGCAGAAAGCCTATCTTAATCGCGAAACGTCTAATAGGGTTTCTGTAGCTACTTTTCACTTAATGATATACGCAATCACCGTCACTGATTTATTTAGCTAGCAGATTTACCCATTCACACGTTTCTATGTAAATTTCTAATTCGTAGTTTTCAATTAGAATTTCTCCAGTCGTATATTTAATATATGAATAATAATAATTAATGGTCTATGTTGGAGGCGATAAACCATAATATTTCCGTTTTATTACCTTTTCTTATTGTTTGTAGTACGAGGTACGCTTTAGAGAATAAATAGAGTTAGTTAAATAAACAAAAATTGATTTAGGCATAAAATGTGCATAAAACTAAAACTAAAAACTAAAAAGAATAAAACTTAATTTAATACTTCAACGTAAAGATAAAATTAAAGCGCAATCAATTAATAATTGATACTTATACTGCTACCTTTATACTTTTTAAAATCTCTTATTTTTGGAGTCGTTGACAGTCTGGGTACATTTTTTTATGTTTTAGCTTTTACTTGATATATCTGGAGGTTTTCTATCAATTAAATTGAAATGTTGCTAGCATCAACTACAATAATAGAAGATTTGACATTATACAGTAAATAAATATATAACTATAATAACATACAGTAGAATTGACATTCTCATCCTTTTGAAATCGGTTAAAAAGCTGTTGCCACTTTTGGAGCAGCGGTGAAAAGCTCGCTCTTACAAATATCTAGCACACTCCAAAGATAGAGTAATCCAAAGTAGTGTAGATTGTAAATATATCCATATTTTTTATACCATTTATCTACATACATGCAAAAGCTGCCTTATATTTTTTTATTAAAAAAAACACTGATTCTTTTTCGTATTTCTTTGTCTTATTATTTCTGCAAATTGTTTTTTCGCTAATGAATACGAAATCAACATCATATATCATATTTAAAGAAAATAATTGAAAATATTGTACACAAAAACACATATATCATTTTTAATACCCGTCAATTACAGTCCAGCCGCATTGTGTTTAAGATGACAGCAAAATAGGTTCCCCCTGTCAGTCCCACAAGAGAGCTACCGAGAGCGAATTATATATATGCATATGTATGCACAAAATTAACATATGAATTTAATGGTTGGTACATTTAAAAAATGACCCATTTCATTGTATCCGTATATGGCTGCGGTTGAACGACAATATCTGCATAATCGGTACGTACGTCTCGCAACGGGACAACTTATAACCACGTCTCTACGGTACGCGTCAACGACATTTTTTTTTATTTATATTTTATGATTTTCTAAAGTATTGGATTTAAATATAAAATATCGATTTGTCTGATTATTGATGTGACTATAAAAATGAGATATTGTAAACACAATTTGAACCGACAAACAGTGCTGATTTAGATATATGCTTACTGCAATGACGAAGAAAGAAAAAAAAGAATAAAATAAAATTGATAGATGTTTGTTTTTATTGAAGATATTCTATGCGATTTGTTGTCTATTACTTCAGTTGCTTATATGTTACCGTATTATTCTCACTTCTACTTGATATCTTTGGTAGTTTTGACTCCAGATTAAAATTTTAAGGCAAAAATCTCAAATATCAGTTTTTATGTTTATTACCAACAAATCTCGGTCAACCCACGAGTAACGAAAAGGATTATCGTATATATTGATTATTTTTTATTACGTTACGTTACTAAAAAATAGGCTTATAGATTTAAAAATGAAAAAAATATTGAGTAATCTTTTTATTAAAACAAAATACGTAACATTAAAAAAACTATTTAATGTTAGTCTCAGGGCTTTAAAACTAATATTTAAATGTAAACAAATATAATTATATATAAAAAAAAGTAAATTAAACCACGCTATAAGGGCATATCGTCCGTAGGCAATGGAAATGCGTACAACCGTCAAGTGTCAATCAGAGCGTTGGAGCGCGTTCGATGTGGGCGGCGGGCGACTCTCATGAGAAATTACTTTCCTAACCTGGATATTAATAGGTTAAGACCTTAATATCATTACTAACGTATATTTTAACTAATAATTTAAATAATAATATTTTAAGAGCCAATATAGGAGCGGAGTGACCTCAATTGACCTCCGAAAACACAGTGTCAATGATACTGGAGGAAGGTCACATAAAAAGCATGAGGACCCTCTGAAGGCCATGTTGCCATGAAGAGGTTAATTTCTCCTTCTGTCTAGCTACTCCAGTAGGAATATAGCGTCACACTAAAACAATCAAAAGTATACTACTATTGAGGTAAACAAAGAACAATTAAATGGAAACGAGTAATCGATATCTGTACGCTTAACAAATACCAATACAAATAGGACCCATTCTTATATATGAGCAATAAAAAAAACTAAACAACTAAACATTCACCGCCCACTTGACTTAAAGGCACTAAACGTTAAAAACGAAGTTAAAAACCTCTTGTAAACCGATATTGTACTCTCGACTTTTTACGTTCACCAAGAAGCCAGTAATCTTTGGGCCCTCTTTCTAAAGATCAAATTTCTTGCCATTTTCAGAACTTGTACTTACTTATATTTTAAATATAAAAGCAGCTTTCTTTGTATTGTGTTACATTGGTAAATATGGTACTACTGACTCAGTAGTGCCGTATTTATGAGTACTCTGTATATGATAGACATATAAAAACGTATATGATGTACAAATACAACAATTACAAAACGTATAAAAAACTTAACGGAACTAGACTCGAACCTACGGCTCTTGGACGGTTGAAATACGTTAAAATAATATTATGATTTTATAAGTATATGTCTTTTGCATGTTTTAAATTCGCATGTTCGAAGAAAAGTAGTATTAAAAGCTTTTTACCAGCACTCTATCACCTACCAAAATTCATCAATCTATTCTCTTAGCTTCACGCGTATCCCGCACATAGCAAAGAGAACCTGGAGAGTATCTAGTCTTAAAATACTCTGTTCTACGCTTTCCAGTCATCTTTGTCAGTCCCCAATAATCTAATTTAATAAATTTATATTAGCTCAATGAATATTCGTAAATTAGTTAATTAATAACGTAAAACAATTTAATTTAAATGCAATTGTCAAAGCACACAGTAATATCGACATTTCTCAACTCGGCAGATACATTGAGTCATTAACAACTAACACGGTCGCGTGGGTGCAACCCTTGATCGCAAATTATAATTAAGAGGTGAACTCACTATTATGGGGCAAGTTACATTATATCTAATGTATATCTAGTTACATTATACCTATTAGTTAAAGATAACATAGCGTGTGGTAAGTAAGCGCGACGGTTGTGGGTTCGATTCGGGAAAATAATGATGTAATATTTTTATTTACATGATCTAGTAACAAAAAAGTACGTCGTTAAGTTCCACCACTCATCAAGCAATATTTCGAAAATTCGGCAGAAAGTGGGGAATGGAATATGTTCACGGTACCTACCATACCTGGTATAGGCGGAATACAAGGGTAAAACCATAGAAAAACAGAGTATATGATGATACACTAACGTTAAGATCTCGGATCTATTTCCTACGTGAGAAGATATATTACTATTGAAGATATATATACTAAAGCGCGATCTTGTGAGATTTAATATTTCAATGTAAGAAGTTAAAAACATAAATTCAAGTCACTCTTTAAACATGTTTTGTTTTTCTCATTTTGGCGCTTTATTCCTCCAATTCATAGACAAATTTTAAATTAGGCAACAGAACTTTACCTACCTTTACAGATTTAAATCAAAATATCTTTGTTCTTCATTATGTAACATAAAATAAATATTTATATTTATATACAAAAATTATAGCATATGTTAGGTTAACGAAAAAAATATAAGCAATTTGAACTGAGACAAGAGGAATTTAAAAAAAATTATTTAAAAACAAGGATACTATCAAGTTTTTGATGTCAGAGACACATCTAATAAAAGAGAAAGCCTAAAGAATGTACGTATGTATAATATAAACGATCATTATACGAGTCCAAATCGATTCTTTGTCACGATTTATTTTATAAATGTATCGATTGTCACCCACGCGTCCACGGGCGGTCTGATCGGATAGGCTTATTAATATCGACCATTATACTACAATGAATTACTATTACGTCAATTTAAAACGCTGGCGATGTAATATGTTTGCTGATGGTTCATAATCAGAAACTATTTTTTATTCAAATAAGGCATGTCAAGCGTATCGGGAATGCCTATTAGAAACGAAGAGCGTAATTGTTGGTAATTGATTATAAATGAAGTATGAAATCGATTTTAAAATGTGTGGGATGATTGTTATTGCGAATTTTTAATAAATAAGATGACAGGGCTTAAATTGTACATGTCTGGATTTTTTTATCTGAACTGTGTCACAGGGTCATGTTGACAATAAACTCAAAATAGTTTATTAATACTCAAAAACTACAGAAGTATTAATTCTTTTTACAATATATGTTTCCTATTATTTTCTTCAAAGAAAAACAGAATAAAAAAAGAACACATTTAGTTATTTAGAAATTTTTCCTAAGTGTGGATCAACACTTTAAAAATGTTTAAAATAAGAACACATTTAGCACAATTTATTTTACAATATACAGTTTTACAGTATTTTGATCAAAATTTAAAACACAAACCTCATACAGTGCAACTACCGTTACCGCCTTTATCGAAACGTCATTTGGCATCCGACAAACAACTGTGTTGCAATAAAAGCAAGACAAACGATCTCTTTCAATATACAATCGAGTGTCGGCCTCTGGAGCTGTTAGTGAGCCAATCCAATGCTCAATCAAGAGAAGTGGGCCAAATCATTAGGGACCTCTCGCAGGGACACGCTCGAATAGAATATAATCAACAAGTGAGTACTAAGCGATGGCTAAATGTATAATTAACTATTAAATTGTTAAATAATCTATTGTAACTAATCGACATTTTGCCTTAATCGATTATTTGAATTAATCGAATATTTTTATGGCATTTAAGGCTTTCAAGAAAGTTAATATAAATTAGGTAACAATACCTAATAGGTAAAAAATGGGGGCATGAACTATAACTTAACGACCGCTATTATTGTTTTGATGGTATTCGATGTCGAAATAAACATATATTTCTTCAAGATTTCAATATAATAGACAATATAAGTGATAGACTTTAAATGAAATAGCCATTGAAATAAATTAAATTAAATACGCTTTAGCTTCTCGCTGTATCCTGCACACAGCAGGGTAGGCAGAGAGAACCTAGTGTTGAGACACTCCGTTCCCCACTTTCTGCGGAATTCTGGAGACATTGCGTGTTGAGTGGCAGAACTCAACGCCGCACTTAGCCTCGACACCAGAGCGAAGAAATGGAAATATAAATTTGAGTAAATATTTCATCTCCTCGAGTGGGGATCGAACCCACAACCAGTCGGTTTTAGTCAGTCACACTTCGTGCGGCTGCGCCACGACTGGCCTCCTGGCATTAAATACGCCTTTACATGTAACCAAAATTAAGCCAAGTGCCTCTCCGCCCAGTCTAGTCAGGACGATTTAGTATTAAAAGTAACTATGAACTGCGTCAAAGAAATAAAAAAAATCAAAGAAATAAAGAAATTACTATTACTGACGCTTCCACTTATAAGTTATAAATAGACTTAACGATCCATTGTTATAATCATCAACCGCCAAATATGGTAAATAACAAAATATATTTTGTATCAATCATTTACATGCCGCTGTAATATTTCTTAACGGAGTTCTTTAGTATCTATTATAGTCAATATTTTGCGGTTTTTAGCTGTAATATTCTATTAATAAAAAATATTTTCCGTGGCGCCACGCGATGTCTACATAATTCTATTGTAACAACTGACTAAGATCGCTATCCTTCTTGTATTGATGTTTGATCCAATGAATAATGCAATATCATCGTTCTGATAATCATTACCATACTTGAGTTCGCCAACGAAAGTGTCGCCCACGTACGTTGCCCAATACAGACAACGTGTCTGCAGAACAAGTATGTTTGGATTGGTTTACGTATACATTTGTAAATAATAATAGACATAAGTAGTTTAAAATATTATTGTAGAGTAGTAAGAACAAATCTGAGTAGATGTGATGCGCTTTCAAATTCGGTTTTAGGGGAGTTATTTTATAGGAAGCATACGCGGGTCTACTTAAATATAGTACATTAAAGTTCTACTCAGCCCTTTGTCTTGAGTTGGCAAAAATTAATAATTGAAAATTATTGATGTCTCAAATATATGTGTGAACATGTAAAAAATATAAAAAATACTTGCACAATGTAATTTTAAATGAATAATTCCTGGATCAATAAAAATAATTTCTCAAACAAAAAAGAGGTATTTAATATCGTTTAAAGTTTTTATTTCAATAATATTTATGTAACAACGAACAATGCGAGATAAATTGAAAAACATTTATATATAGCCTTAATTAAGCCGTCACTTTCAAATATTGTTAATATTGTTGCCGCTAAGTCTAATTTACAACATTTATATGCATATAAATTAGCGAAACTTTCCAATTCGTCGGCGCATGCGAACAGGTCGTTTAAAGTATTTATTGCCGTTGTGTTTTCTCACCTCATCGGGTCCTTACCGGGATGCCTTCTCTACATTACGTTTTCCTGGTGTTCACTAAGTTTGAAATGAATTTCTTAGAACATTTTGCTCCATGTAAAAATGTTTATTTAAAACTGAATGTTTGTTACATTCAGAAAAAGAGATATGAAGCTAATCAAAAATATTATTTACTTTTATTTATATCATTATTAGTTTGTCACAATATGTCCTTTGTATAATTTAACTTATTATATTTAAATTTTAAAATATATTTAAGCATTTTTAGTTTTGGCGTTGAGTTTTGTCACTAATACTAACTATACTAACAATAACGAAAAGTGCAGAATAGAATATCTTTTGGAATACTCTGTAGCCTGCCAAGCAGCAAACACGTTAAATTGCTCGTTAAATTTAATCATCATATATTTGATATGGCCGGCTTAGTAACCAATTTAAATAATTGAAATTTAAAAATAATTCGTTTCTATATATATAAACAAGCATAAACACCTACCTGTATATCTCTCCTTGGTTGTGGTAACCGCGAAACAGGGTTAATCGCCATCGGCGCCGGCATCCGCGTAGGGGGTGGGACGTAGGGCCTAGGCACTGGGGGCGGTGGCGGGGGTCTCGACCCTTGCACTTGTATTGAAGGGTGCATCTGTATAGTCCCTTGCAATACTTGTGGTACTTGCATGGATTGAACGGGCATTGAATGTGATTGCATCGTTATCCCTTGCCCAAGGGAAGATCTTTGATTTTGGATAGGTTTAGGCACTTGAGTACGGGAAGGACCTGGGAGCACAGTGACTGATGGCATGAGAGGAGGTGGTCGACGTTCTCTGGCTTGTTCCACCATGGCTAGGTGTTCTGAAGGGCGGATGAGGCGCGGTGGTACAGTGCGCGGGCGCGGCTCAGGGCGCACGGTCGGCCGCGGCGGGGGGGCGCGCGCACGCCGCCCCGCCTCCGATTCATCTGTCATCGGTGCGCGCCAATCTGTGGATGAAAAAATAAAATAAAATTAGATTCAAATTGTTGTTTAATAATCGACAGTCTTATTGGTATCATTAATCGACAGTATTGTCGATTAGGTATATTTGAAATAAAAACACACTCTTATGTAACAAGATTACATACGAGAAAAGATACTAAATCTTAAAGAATCTATTTTAAAAATCAAACAGACATAAATATACTAAAAAAAAAAACACTTTTTTATACACAATTTGCATAATTTTAAACCAGCAAACAGCAACACGCATATAATTTATCATCTCTTTTTTTGTGTAGAGGAAAGAAGTAATATTTATTTAGTCACGGTCTGTTGATATAAATATTGCTAGGTGAAATTTAATAAGGTTATTGTTCGTTTATATGATAATACATCAATACACGTTTTAAATAAGAATAGAAAAGAAAAACAATGTTTAGGAATATGTTACGATACATAAACTTAAGATTTTTATTTTAAAACAAGCGAAAATATACGACGTTATTTAAAATTATTAGCCTAGAGAGACTAAAAAATATTTGTGATTGAACTGAAAATACGTAAAAGACTGGTACAGATGCAATTTATAGAACTTAGTAGATTAACTTTAACCAATGTCTAGGTAAAAAAATAAAAAACAGTAAAGTACATATTACATTAAATTAAAATAAAAGTTAAATTCGTCAATTTTATTCGCCGCGTAATCATTATATATTATATTAAAACAACAAATTTCATCGTTTCGGGTGTATGCACTCTTGCAATATTAAGTATCAATTATGATAGGTTACAACTTGATAAAACATTTCGATATATATATATATATATATATATATATATATATATATATATATACTTAAATGAATAATAAACATAAAATGCACAATTTTTACTTTTTATTATGAGCGCCATCTATGTAAAAATGCCATAACTAGATAGCGTGTAGGTTTACGTACAGCGCGCCGCCGGCGACACGGCGTCTGCGCTTACGCGTGTTCATTTTTAAAAACCTTTTGTTCCCAATTTTAAGAGCCGTTATAACAGTCATTGTTCGAGCTCACCATCTGTTAGTATTGCGAATTGTTTTTTTTATGAACAAAGGTAGGTAATTATTTTTTTTATTATACCTACCTATTTAAACCAGATGTTTATTTGTTTCCGACTGTAAAAATGATGAAAGTTAACATTAACTTAATTATAATAACTATCAATAATAACGACCACAGTAACAATCAGACATAATAAAGTAAAGGAAATATATGAACAGTTTTATCGCTCATATTTTGAAATTCTTAACTTTTATCGCCATCTGTCGGGATTTAAGTAAACTTTTTATGTTGCCATAAAAATATTTGAAGTTCACAAAAATCAACTGTATTATCTATGGAACGAATAATATCTATATCTTATTGTATTGCAAAAAAAATTACATTTCAATAAATTTTAAATTACTGCTTCTTAAAATTGTCATCTATTCGAGTTTCTTTGAAATATGGTCAAATAACGAGATTTTTGGCGCACATTAAATAATGTTTTTAATTAAAACTTAACTGCCTACCATATAACCTTGAAAATGTATTATTTTGCTTTTAAATACAGAGTTCAATGTCTCAAGTAATGTGCATTTTGAATAATAAAACAAACAAATTAAAAGGTCTAATCAATCGAATGAATAGACGAATAGAGCGAGTTACCCCAATTAAGTCGGTTCCTTTGAGAGAAGCCGATTTGTTGATAGTCTGGTGTTGGAATATTCTTTCAAGTAAGTATAATTACTGGTTTAGATACGTTACAGAATAATTTCTAATTGTGTTATCACATTTGCTTAATTTCACACTTAGGCAATTATTATATTTATATAACATTTTATTTTAATAATTCTAATGTAAACCACATATGAAATAGGTTTTCTTTATCAACCAACAAAAAAATCTAAATTCGCACGATGACGATAAAAAAACCTCAACACAAATAAAATATATTTACAGCATACAAAACACAATCTCACTTAAGCACACAAACAACAAACCAGATTTATTTTACTACGAAAATACATATATTACTCATTGCCGTTTAAAAATGATTGCAACATAACATTTCCAAGTTATTGAACAAAAGATCAAAGTGACTTACGTGACGCGAGGCCGTTTAAACCTAATATTAGACCGCTACAACAATACACTATGGAAGTCCCATGGACTGCTAACCAACAGATGGACCTTGTAGAATCAGGTCCAGTCCAATAGACTGCACACAAAGCCTTTATTTATCGCATCTCTCCCACCGAACCGTGTTCACCGTCAGTAAATGCGTGTAACAGACGATTTATTTGTCGATAAGCGTTTTCAATTTACACAATACACTGATAATTTTAGAGTGCCTCCTTGCTGCTTGCACTTGCAACGTTTGTTCGGATAGTCAGTTTCTATGGTGACGCCTTTTCCCTCCAAAATAAACGCATGCGCGATGCTCTACAGTGTATGTGTATCGGATGCAATATATACTTTGTCAAGTGGTAACAGAAGTTGGTTTTTGTTGGTTATTCGGCGTCGGGGTCGCGTGTCTCACCCCACGCCACTCGGCCGATGATGATAGCCTGCAGAGGCAATTTTCCTATAGATTGTATATCTTCACGTTGACTACGTGTAAGGGTAATTGTGGGGGAACGTTCACTCGTTTCCTTCTTGAAACGAGATCTGTTTTTGTATTCAATTAAACAAAGGTTTTGTTGTTCAAACTTTTTAATACTTAAGGTGAAAATTAATAATATTTTGAGTTATTATATTTTATAAAAATATACAAATTACAGAATTTAATTAGTGACTTTAATTATAACTCTTAAATATTTTGAAAAAAAAAGTCCCCTTGAAAAGGATTCTCGTGGCGAAGCAATTAATTGGATAGATAGTATAATAGAAGTTTAATACAGTAATAAATTATCTGTTAAAGGGATTAAATTAAAACTAATGCTGCCATTAAGCCGGTTTCTCGTAGATAAGAAGGAAGAAACATCAAAGTGATCAAAGATAGTATAACCTCATACATTTTAATGAGATTAGAAGCTAAGGCCCAAGGGGTTGTAAAACAAAATGGATTCTTTTCTTTTAAAATCTACCCCTGGCTCCGATCGATACTAGAATGTTTTAATATCATTAAAAGTTAATAACAAATAATAAAAAATGACTTATCAAGAATTTAGAGATAGATTATTTTTTTTTATGGAAAAGACAAGGCAAACGAGCGTAGAGTTCACCTTATGGTAAGTGATCACCGCCGCCCACAAGCCAGTGTAACACCAGAGGAGCTACAGGTACGTAGCCGGCCTTTAGAGTGGAGGTAGAGGCACTTTTTGAATCCAATTAAGAATCGAACCCACGACCTGTTACGGTTACAGTCGGAAGCATGTACCCTTGAGCCATGAGTGGCCCCAATTATATTTCTGTAAGTAAAATAACTTTCATTGTAACAAGAAATTACAAGATTACGCCAATTATAAAGGATTTCAATTACAGCATGTTCCTAGGTACCTACAGCTCTACTCTGTAATAGCAGAACGATTACCTGCTTCACATATTTTCTAGATTAGCGGTTAGGTCTTTTATAATTATAGTATTTACTATTAAGCTCCTACTACGATGGCACAATTACAGCACTCGTTCTCTTTGTCTTGTTGCAATTAGAAGAAATTGGTCAGACTTTACAAAATGTGGCGTTGAATTCCATCTCTGAAGATGCATTATCTCGAATTTAGGCAGAGGGCGGAGAATATTGACAATAGGTTCTCTCCATGCAAAATCTCGCATAAAACTCATCAGTTCAGTTCACTCTCGTGCTCAGTTAAGTATTAGAATACAAATTCGTTAAATCGTAATTTTTTTTTCATCTTCGACTTTGATCATATTAACTGGTGCTAGAAGCACCTGCTTTTTACAAAAAAATTACAATACCATTTTTTATCTATAGTAATCGGACAAAGGACCAAAAATTAAAATAAGTGCAAAATTTCAAATGATTCATAAGAATTACAAAAAATGTACATTATGAAATTAAAGAATAAAATGGTGTAGGTAGGTACGTGCGTAAAGGTATATTTACACATTATTTTTTAAATGATCATTATTTATTTTAAGATGCATGAAGATAGCAAATGCACGCTGCTTTTATTTATTTACACATCGCACGCACGGTTTCAGTAAAACCGATGCGGTGTTTGGATACCTATAGGTACGCGCGTACGCCGCGTCGTAATGTGGGGTGGAGCTAGGGTAACCAAACTGTACTTTCAATATATTTTAACTATTTACTATACATACTATGGATATGTTCTACTATTTTAAGTTTTATCATAACAATGTTTTCATGTTGTAATAAACATCTTTCTTCGGCCCTAAGTAAATCATGCTTTTGAACATTATATGGTCACCCCGGGCAAATCATACAATGAATATTAAGCTACTTGTAGCAGATGCCCTGATGTCGCTGTTGTTTCATAATAACTAGATAGGTATATAATATCAAAAAAATATATAACTTTTAGTTAAAGTTGATTGATTTTGAAAAAAAATTAAATTGTGAAAAGAAATTAAAAATTAACAAAATCAACAGCAAGCGTCGCATTACAGGTTGAACCTAAAAACTAGTCTAAAGCTAGTTAGGTCAGTTGCTTATACCGTAATATAGGTAATAATTATCTAATCAAGCATAATTGTAACCAAGTCTTGAATAATATAATCCGAATCATCTTATGTAGGACATACACGAGTCACAGATGCCACAGATTAGCAAGCATAGGCCATTAATAATTATCATCATACTCAAAGTCCCGTATGCACGTACTGTAGTCGCGTGCCAAACTAGTAATTGCTGTAGGCGGTAGGGTAATAATATCTGACTGACAGACGAATGACACTTCGAACTAAAAATAAACGAATGTACCTAACTATTATTATTTAAGTCTAAATGAAAGTAACCCACATTGCAATCATTCAACGGTATTAGAATTTCATAGGTCAAAGCATAAATATTTATTTGTTTTGAAAATATGCATATTGTTATATAACGGTTTAACTAATAAACTATTAATAATATATTCACCGTACTATTGGCAAAACAGCTTTCAATTTAAAACAGAAGAATATCTGCCACAATAGATTCAAAACTTTAAAATAATTTCTTAAATGTTATACAATTTCATTTAATAATACAGTACCTTTAAAAACCGTATAGTTTAGATTACCCATACAAAGATTAACGGTAGCCTTAACGACTTCTTCGTTGTTTGATCTAGATGACCCTTACGATTGCGATACATCACGAGCTTTGCTGCAGATAAAACTCGACGTGTCGGTATATTTGTGATAAGGTATTACGTAGTGTTTGAAACAACGACTACAAAGCTCCGATAAGAATATCTAATAAACTAAAAATACTTTACATAAAGGAAGTTTTATTAAGACTTCAATCATTGTAATGGCACACATTTTGTTTAATATCCGTAATAAATATTCAGGTGTGAAATATTTATCTCAATAAAGCAGCTGCAAACTTATGATAGACAGCCAGATAGTATTGGCTATAAAATTTGTTAGCATCGCACCACTCATAAATTTCGCAGTAATAAATTAACAATATCGGTAAAACGTTCATAACAGTCTTTAATTGGCACAAATTAATAAGAGGTTACTACCGTAAATCTATCAACGATGGATAAATGCGGAATAGACCTATGCGGTCACGAGTGTATCTCGCGGATCCGTGGTGTGAACTCACGCAGATAGCATCGCTGCCGATCGATGGCACCGGAGATATGGACGAGCACGAGAGTGTACCGGAAACTAAATAAAACCTTAAACGATTCGCTTTCACCGAAAGATAAAAATTTACGTTCCCATTGACACGGAAAGGAGAATTGAGAGTTGAGGTTAAGTAAAATTGGAAGGTAAGTTTGCAGCTGCAATCGCCTCGTTCCCGTCCAGTCCGCCGTGTACACGTAGCCGTTGAGGCAGTAAAAGGTAGATTCGGTTTATGATTGCGTCGGGGGCGAGGAATCAGACGCCTTTCTCTCGCTTGCTAACAAATGAGTCGGGATGAAACAGACGTGATTTATTTATTCAAATCCGATGCACTCGGATGCCGGTCACGTCTCACTTTGATTTGTATTTGAGACACGACCCGTGGTATTGGTGATTTGTGATCTATTTACACTAAGTATTCATAAAATTATGCACCAGCGTTATGAATTTGTTTTTATTATTGTGTAGAAATGTCATAAAAACAATGAGAAATACAAAAACAGTAAGTACTTTAAGTTAAGTATATAAGTACAACGCAAATTTAACATTGAACGTATTCTAGAACTTATAATAAGAACTTGTCTAAGCACAAAAAACTTGAGTCATTCTACGATAATACGTGTTACTCACTATGAAGTAAGATTCAATACTAATAAAAATCGCGATCGATAGAACAAAAACGTTTAGGAATCTGAGTCATTTTATTATGTTTGATGATAATTTAAATGTGTGAGAAGTAGAAATAGTTTCACAATTTTAGCAGCTTCATGTTTTCCATAGCAGGAGGTAGGTAGGCAGAGAGAATCTAGTGTTACCAATCCATCCCCAACTTTCCGCTCAATATTAGAAAATTAAGTTAAGTGGCAGGAATCAACGTCACGGGAGACTCACGGTGCCAAGATGCCCTAAGCAAAATAAATTTAGATAGTCTTATTATGAAATATTTTCTATTTATTAGTCATTTTAGAATGTCTTATATTTTGATAATTGAAAAAAATAGTTTTGATATTCTAATACAAATATAAATAGACAATATAATTTGCAGAACTTATCACAGGTATTTCGTGCGGTCCGTCATTTCAAGCCAATGCCAATGATTCACTGTTAAACTGAGAAAGGGTCTTTGTTGATCATTAAAATACGAGGCCGTGCAATCAAGTCTTTATTTAATGAAAGGGTTATAGAACTTCAAACATCTGAGTGTTGATGCGAAAATTTTTAAAATAATTATACATATCGAAGTTCTTAATATAAGTACTTAAATGACTATACTCCAGAAGGCAACAGGCTTCTACGTGTAATTAAGGTAGAACATACAGTTCCATGGAAATCAAATACTTAACATACACAATTAAAGAAAATTCATAATTTTAATTTACACACTTTAATAAATATGTATTTGAACTCACGAATCAACTGTCAAGAAATAGGTTTAGAGTGAAATTGTGCATTATAGAAGTAGATAACAGTGGTAGAACAGTGAAACTTTTGCTAAAATATCTGCTATTGGCCTGCGTCGAACTATCATCAATTACTTATATTTACTTATATTATGTATTTCTATAACGCACTCCTCAGCTTGCAACGTGATAAGCCCGGCACCCGCACGGCGAGTCCATGGAAAGCTAAGAAGTACCTCCTTTTATTTTTAACAAAATTTATAAAATGCATTTAATATGAAATATTATTATGTACTAGATACATACATATTGAAATAGATGGACAGAAATCGGAATGCATGAATTTAAATATTAATATAAAGAGGTGAGAAGTAATGCTAACTAAATTCTTTGTTGAACAAATGTCTAACATGCCTTCTGTAAAATGATTGAGAATAACAAAGCAACGGTAAGTAACCTTAAGTTCAGTTTGTACTCGAGGGGAGGATTATGCAAATAAAATGTAATCTTATTTATTATTTCCCCCCTAGTTTCGAATGAAGCCCTTTAGGTACTAATAAAATTGCTAATATTCTATTATACGTTAATAATATCATAACAAACTTTTATAAATCTTCAAATAAGTCTCATTTTTAGGGTTACGTAACTCAAAAGGAACAAAAGCATCCTTTTAGGATCACTATGTTGTTTGTGTGTGTGTGAGATCGCGTGGATATTAAGCTGAAATTAGTACCTAATATTCAAGTCTACTTTAGTCTAGTTTTTCTGTGGTCCCTTACTGCATAGAAAAAATCAAGCTGTTATGTCAACGCACTCAAAGTACCGTCCATTATTGAGTTTTTGCTGTATATTGTGTCAAATTTTGCGCGTAATCAAAACCTTTAGAATTCTTTTCGTAGACCTACAGTTATGAAATTTGGCACAAACATTGCAAACTTGTATTTATGTACAATACTGAAAATGGTGCGAAACCCTCGGTCGGACTCACACTTGACGGTATTTAAAAAAAAAAATCCTGTAATTATTTTACATGTATGGCAAAGATAAGTTAGTGTTATGGCATTTTATTTTTTACTCTTAGAGCACAACAAGGCTGGAAAAATAAAAATATAAAAGAAAAAAACCGGAGAATCACTCTGTACAGTGTATATAGTATAAACTTCATTACAAATGACAATATTCAATAAAAAAAATACACACATTTAAATACTCATCACACAAAACAAACAACTTGGTCACCAATCATACATAATATGACAGCACATCATTGAGTTCTTCATAAAGACTCGCTGGCATTCAGTCCTTCCACGAAAAATCATACCTGACTGCACTCGACGCAATAACGTACGATTAGTTATTTCATGGCGAGAATCAAGATTGCAAAACTGGTGTCATATAATACATTGCAAAAGGTTATTCTGGCAAGTTTGTTTTTTTACCTTCACACATCTACCGCATCTGGGTAGATCTAGAGAACCGGTATGTTTTTACGTTTTTAACTTCCCGATTGAACGGAGATATGGTGGCGTATATGGCGGTCTTGATGCCACCCAGCGTCTAACAAGATCAGTTAAATATTTTAATATGAATAAAATATAAAACAATGAATATAATTTAAAAACAAAATATCAAATTTCCTAGGCGCTAATTTTAAATTTATAAATTGAATAAAATAATGTTTATATTTTAATAAATGTTTTCTATGTTTTGATAAAGGAGTTTAATTATGATTCTGGCAAATAACATATATTGACTAACTTAGCTGCCAAAGAAAGATAAGTAGAATTAGATTATTTAGTTAATCATCAATTATATAAAAACAGTTAGATTCTTTTGTGAACAAAAAAGCAAAACATTTATTTCCAATTATGATTGCACAACAAGAAACCAATAAGTTTAATAACGCTGGTGATTGTGCAGCGTACGCGCGTTGATTGCGCCGGTCCGTGGACCCGCGGCGCGCGCGCAGCCCGCACCGCACCGTTATCATTAGTTAGTCCTGCTGACTCGCGGAACAATTACAACGCTAATGTTGCACAACTGCAGTAGGTAGGTAGGTAGGTATTACATAGGATCCAATAAAACAATGGTCTGTTAAGAAATTCATTTAACATTTCTTTTGGTACTTTGTAGAGTGGTTGGATTTGGATAGATTTAACCAAATTATAGAGTTGGCCTCTTTTTTCCATGGTTTTGTCTTACCAAGTTAATAATAAAACAATTTATTTCATAATAAAATAAATAAAATAAAGCGAAAATAGATGTTTTTTTTTAGCATCACACTGTATCCCGCACGTAACAGGATGGGCAGAAGGAACCTGGAACACTAATGTTAAGATATTTTGTT
This sequence comes from Heliconius erato x Heliconius himera, assembly GCA_013421005.1. NCBI lineage: Eukaryota > Metazoa > Arthropoda > Insecta > Lepidoptera > Nymphalidae > Heliconius > Heliconius erato x Heliconius himera. The sequence continues at coordinate 76,389 of JAATLQ010038456.1, read as the reverse complement.
CCACTTTTCGCCGTTATCAGAGCGAATAAATAAAAATTTTGCACATTTCATTCCCCTGATTTGGAATCGAACCCACAAACATCGCGTTTACAGTCGCAAGTTTGTGCCCCTGTGACGACTTCAAATGAACAGATGATTAATAACAGGCATATCATATATACATTAATCTAACCAATACATTTAAATAGTCAACAATAATTTAAAAAAAAACTTTAATTTAATAATAATATAATAAAAAAACACGTGTTCAAGCTATCTATCAACAATTACAATTATATTCCATCATTAATCAATTGAGGTTGATTAAGCATTTAATGAAGTTGTAAGAGAATCGATACAGTGACCTCATCATTATCAAACAACGACTGGAATGACTGGACCTATACTCTACAGCACAAATGTGGACGTTGACAAACCAATTGTGTCACATACAGGTCCGTTACGATAAATAACAGTTAAAAATCGAGTTTTGCTAATAGTACGAAACTTCATTTTAAAATCTTTTTTATTTTTACTGTTCTTTAATTTTTTTACTGTTCTTTAATTTTTGATCTTTGTTTGAATCTTGTCAAATGACCTGAAAGTAGAGAATGCAATGGACAGTCTTCGGTATGTTCTGATCAAAGATGGTGCATAAAAGTATAATTAAAAATTATGTATGAAATAATTTTAAATGTCAATCAAGGTCACAAAACAATAAATTCCAAATGCTAAAATAACAATAGCTTCGACCTTATCTTCACGATTACAAATATTACAACTCATTAAAAGCGGTTGCATTGAAAATTTGAAAATTAGTTAAGCAAAATGTTTAACCTTTCTTGTCTTATCTATTTAAATTGTAATTATTATATTTAGCAATTAATTGATTAATGTATTTACTGCAATATTGCTGTTAATTAGAGTCTCGTTTAATTTATTATTATGTACAGATGTAATTATATGTACTTAATGCAAGAAAAATATTTCGTTACACTTATAGTTGGAGTGTATCTTAGTAGTTTGTTGTTTTTAATTTACGTTAATATTTATAAATATATTTTTTCTTTAACGCTTTATCGGATCAATAAACTAACCGTCCGTGCTTATACTGCAAAAAGGTCGCATCTGTTAATGTCTATTTGTAAGACAAATATATATTTTTTTCTATTGTATCTTTACGCTGTATTCTACGTGTTGCAGGTAGGCAGATGGAGCCTAGTGTTAAAACACTCCGCTCCACAATTTTCGCCGGATTCTGGAAGTATTGCGTGTTGAGTGGCGGTAATCAACGCCGCGCTTTGCCTGGACACCAGAGCGAATAAACGTATATAATAAATATTTAATTTCATCGAGTGGAAATCGAACTCACAACCTGTACGCGACGATAGGCCTCATAAAAAAACTGAATAAGACTAAATAACTATTTTTACTCATTGAAACATGTAAGTACGTTTTTACATAAATCTGTGGTGTGATCGTGCGACAAAACCTAAAAACATAACTAATAACATTGTTTATCTAAACAATTTTCGCACTATTCCGACAAAACATCAAGATTTATCAGCAAGTGAAGCTACGAATCAGGTTACCGATATATAACCGATCTTCACCTAATGAAGCTGTAAGCGGACCGCCCATACCTATAACAAGCTCGTTATTAGTGGACAATGATTGGCATGATTGGACCTCTGCGGTAAATGCTTAGACGTCCAGAGTAATTAAGGGATGTTGTAGTAAAGTCGACTACTGTGCTTGTTTTTTTTTATAGCTATGTGGGTCACGTTGATAATAGGTAGGACACGGTTAGTATGGTTAAAGATGTAATTATTTTTTTATTCTTTATTAAAGATAGAGTGTAAGCTTTAGTATAAGTTTAGGAGCATGATCAGATTTCAAAAATCTATTTATAGAATAAGATTTAACAAGCTTAGTGTGTTCCTCATTCAAATATCCATTACCTCATTCGAATATGTAAATCCATTTAAAAATTAAAGCCTTACTCAAATAAAATAAAACAAATGATATCCTATAGAAAACAATAATATTTAAGACAGCCCACGCCCACCTCAGCCGCTATAAAACAACGAGCACAATAAAGTGTAATTAATTATAATAGCTACGTTTCCTGTTCGGTAACATGTTTTATTCACTCGTACTATGTTATAAACGCTTTCATTATGCAAATCACTTCCTCGTCCAGCTCCAGCTAAAAAGATAATGAGACAGAAACCATGTTGGGATGTTTTTTAGGGTTCCGTACCTCAAAAGAAAGATAATGGAATCTCTAGTAGACACCTCATAAAAAAACTATAAAAATTGCATACTTTTATAAATTTAATTGAATTATTATAACCGACTTATCATATTTTTTTTAAAATACAAAGGAGTTAATTAAAAAATTATAGTTATTTCAATAAATTAACATTTATTTGCACTTGTTAATTCAATTTTTTTTAATACCCTCTAGCTGGCACGCTCGGCTCATGCTAAACATGACAATGAATTATGTTTCTTCCAGCCAGCCATTTTTTTATACGACATAAAAAAAACTACAATTTCATGCAATTCACTTAATAAAAAATGAGTGTGTGGTATGTAAGCTTAAGTTTGTCAACTAAAATAAATCATTTTCGCGTTCTACAAACAAAAAATTGGTAAGGAACCCACGGTTGGTGAAACTGGCTCGTATTTAACAAGTTTTTAAATTTAAATTACGGTCTACGGAGCATCAACAAATTCGTCTACGTAACATCAATAAGTTCAAAGAGTTCAATGTGTTGATTTAAAGTAATAAATATTAATTGGAGTTATATTACGATTATAATAAATAATAATAATTAATTGTTTATAGGATACATTTCTTTTTTTAATATTATTTAGAATAAACCAAATATCGCATTAATAATAAACATCAACGAAAAGGTGATTTACGCAGTTAAGTTTAATCTGACTCTATTATAGGTAAAAAGTATCAAAGTGACATGTTAGAAATATCTATCTCACTGTTTTTCTATCTAAAGGGTTATCTATTTTATGAAATAGACCTAGAAGAATCTCGTTAAACGTAAATAAAAACAAAAATAATTGTATATAACCAGTTACACTATTAAAATGTATCTATCTGTTATTCCTTATTAGAATACAAGCAGCATACGTTTAAAATATTAAATAGCAAATAGAACAAAATGTTTAAGATAAGCTTATCTTATTTATAAGTCCTGTAAATGCGTTAAACGTGTAATAATGATAGGAAACGCGAGATCCATAATACATAAGTCTATAAATTACACACCCACATTACAGGTTTAGGCGGAGAACTAGTGAATCATAAGGAATTCAGAACATTAAATGCACTTGTACAACACAGTGTTGTGGAGTTAGACTTGCCAAAAGTGTCAGTAGGGTCAGTAAGGTTGTTAGTTGGTTGTGAGTGTACGCTTTGTTATCGTGTTTCATCGTTTGCTGTTGTGTTTTCATAACAAGTGTCAAATTAGATTCCGTGTTAAGTAGCGGTTTATTTGAGTTTTGTTTCAATTTATTGTTTAAATTTAATAAAAGTCAGATGTCATCCGTAAAAAAGTGTTGTTTTTTCTTAATATATATATAATATGTGGTGTAATTTTTTTTTTAACAGATTGAAAAATATTTTTTATGGTATTTTTGATACTCACAAAAATGTAGTTTAATAAATAAATATTAATATGTCAATAATGTCAACTTTTCTACAATCTCTATATCCATGTCTCCCCCTACGTAATTTTACAGACGCGTCTTAATAAATATAGGGGAGTTACCCCAAAACCAACCCCTTCCATATACCGTAACTTTCTACCCATGGGTACAAAATATTGCATATTCATTGAGAAAGCTAATTAACGTGATAAAAACAGTAATTATATATTTTTTTCAACAGTTTATAAGTTATGTCTTTAAATTAAAGTAAAGAAAGTTACATTTATTAAAATTAGATACAAGTGATGTAATTCACGAATGCAGTATGATTAACATTAATTTAAATTTATAATTACATGCTTTTAAACTTTTATACTTTTAATTATAAATTTAAGTTGTGTATTATTTAAACAACTCTGGTAAGTATTTTAATTGAAGCTTTTGAGGCTAATTCACATTTCTTAACAATCAGATCATAGCAATAAAATATTTTAAATAAAAAAAAATCTATACTGCTAACTATGAATAATGCATGAAGCTAAAACATAAATAAACAATCTTAGATTGGAATCGAATTTACCATCGTTGTCTGTATTCTAACAGTACCTACTCAACTTCACCATGATAATATCAGATTTAGCTTCTCAATGAATCCTGCATATAGCAGAATAGACCGAGAGAATAGTGTCAAGACACTCCGTACTCCACTTTTTGTCAGAATTTAAGACATTGCGTATTGGTTGAGAGGTGGATCTCAACGCCACGCAAGATAATCTTGCCAAAGCAGGGTAACGAAAATAATCCATTGCTTTAGTAAGGGTATCGCAGTCAGTTTAGATTTTACAATTTCATGGAACGTCGAAAATATCACAACAATAACCATAAACGCATTAAATATTGATCTACAAACATCAGTAGATGTTAAAAGTAACCAAATTCAAATATACTAAGAAAGCTAACCCCTTATCGAAGTCAAACAAGGATACTGGTATACTATGCGATAGCCGTAATCACCTGTGTCAATACAAAAACTAAGTTATTATCTGCAAGACACGACTTTGGACCGTTTTTTGTCTATTTCGTAAGACGTTTTAGATTGTACAAGTGTTGCTTAAAAAATGTTTAAATTATAAATTTAGTCATTACCTACGTTTTTAAAAATAATAGTTGCTCATAAAAAAAGTAAAGTTTTTTGAGAGATACATAGAATCGGGTTCCGTGGTTCTCAGATAACTATTTACCTTTAAAATATGATAATTTTTAATATCCGTTAATTTATTTTAAAATTTTATTATTACACAAAAATTTTAAAACAAACTGAGGCCAACAAACGAAGTGTGACTGTAAAACCGACTGGTTGTGGGTTCGATGCCCATTCGAGGAGATAAAATATTTACTTAAATTTATATTTCCATTTCTTCGCTCTAGTGTCGAGATTAAGCGCGGCGTTGAGTTCTGCCACTCAACACGTAATGCCTCCAGAATTCGGCAGAAAGTGGGGAACGGAGTGTCTTAACACTAGGTTCTCTCTGCCTACCGCTATGTGCGGGATACAGCGTGAAGCTGAATTTGAAAACAGCTGCATAAATTTGAACTTAATTTACGTGACATCGTCTTTAATGTCATTACAGAAAAAAAACCCTTAAACGACGTAAACTTCTAAGATTTAGAAACATGGGCCCTCCAGCAACATACACTAAGCAAGTGGTTAATACACTTCGTAAAATAAACCCCATGCCAAGAATATCCAATATAAGCTTTCATGCCAACAATGAGGTAAATCCTCGTTTCCCTGTTATAGGATGACTAGTAGAGGGCGCGCGCGGCTTCGCTCGCTTATTAGGAGTGAATTCTAAAAAAACCACGAAACACATGTTCAATAAAATATTTTGAATTTAATTTTTTATAAAAATCGGTGGCAATTGAAAGATTTTTCCATATAAACTTTCAACCCCTTATTTGATCCCTTAGGGGGTGAATTCTTAAAAACCATGAAACACGTGTTCAATGAAATATTTTTAAGAGTCTGAATTTCAAATTTTATAAAAATCGGTACAGATTACATTTTTTTTCCATACAAACTTTCAACCCCTATTTCATCCCTTTAGGGTTAAAATTTTTCAAATTCCCTTCTTAGTGGATGTCCAGAATATGAAAATAAACATCTGCCCAAATTTCACGTTTCTACCATCAACGGTTACGGCTCTGCGTGCATCTTACCTCAGTCAGTCAGCACAAGTCCTTTTATATATATAGATTCTCGTAAAATATTGCGTTCAATATTAGATATTAAGATCCTTGTATATTTTGCTTGTGATAAAGATAGACGATGAAATAACTTTTCCTGTGTGGATTTTTTTAATGAAAACTAACATATAACCCGTATGTACATCCAAAATAAATTTTGATAAAAGATTATTCTATAGTATATATGTATTATATGATATTAATTATATAAAATAAAATGTGTTAATAAAGAGCGTAAAAAAATACTTTATTTTTGTATAACTAAAGCACTGCTCTCTTCATTTCAAGTTAGAAACATGTCCTTACATATATTAAAGCTGGCTGTACAAATCACAAGTCGCTAAGTATTCGGACCACATCCGCTACTCAAGTCAGATATATTTATTTGTCGAAAACTGGTTCCAAATGGCTAAATGTACGCAACGAGGCAAAAGAAATTGCAAAAAATAAATATTTTTTACAAATATCGCATTATTGTGCCCTTGTTTATTTAACTAGCTAGCTTCATGCACATATACAGTATATAGCTGGGCAAGCGGAGGGAACCTAGTGTTAAGACACTCTGTTCCCCACTCTCCGCCGGAATTTTTGAAATTGAATTGCCTATTGAATGGCAGAACTCAATGCTGCACTTTGTCTGTGGTACCAGAGTAGGAATGAAGGAATACGACTCTACTCACAACCATCGTGTTTACAGTCACACGCTGTACCACTGTGAAGGTCTTCGTTTTTTATTGTAAAATATTGTGCACAGTCAACTAATCTTAAATAAAATTCCTAATTATATCGTAATTATAAAAAAAAACTTAGCCTATTGTTGAAATATATAAATTGTGTTTTGAATTTTTGCTCTTTAAGTACCTATATATTTGAGTACTATATTTATTTAATAAAATATTGCAATCACTTTAAGATTAAAAATTCGTAGTAAATCAGATATCGAGATCTACCGCCTACTGGCCTGGTAACGACAACCAGGCCGGTAACAAGCCGGTTCCGATCTGATTTATGACATATTATAACATGAATACACAGTTTATTTAAATTCATTTACTTTTTTATGTTCTTTATATATTTATTTTTATTTTAATCGTCATTAACAATTTTTCTGTCTGTAAGTTTTGGAAGGACGTTTACTTATTTCTTAATATATTTTTTTCATATTTTTTTATTCTTTACTTTTTTTATTGAAATTCTATATCAGCTTCACGCTGTATCACGCAGACTGCAGGATAGGCAGAGGGAACCTAGTGTTAAGCTGATTTATCTATATCAATTCTATAATTCAATTCAACAAACATCGTGAGACAAGTCGTGGCGCAGACGCACAATGTGTGACGGTAAACTCAACATGTAGTGTCTCCAGCACTAAGCAATGCCTGCATTCGGCGGATAATAGGAAACAAAATGTACTTTACACTTGGTTCCTTCCGCCTACCCTGCTGTGTGCGGGTTACAGCGAGAAGCTAAAAGAAAAAAAAAACAATCGTATCACAATGCTGCCATTATGCTATTTTCTATGAAGTAGTATTTAATGCAATCAGTACAATTACATATTTTTTTACGAAACAATTTCAGTTTCGTTTTCCTCAATTATAATAGCCGATTACATACAATTTTTTTGTTAAGTTGATGTGCATTAAAAATGATAGACATCTGACCGTCAATCAAATCGTTTATCATTTAAGTATCAAAAATATTATTAATTTTATATTAAGAGTTGCCTAATTTTAACATCAATTATGTCGCAGATGTTTAGTAATATGTTAGAATATATTTAATCAACAGCACTAGGATAATATCAAAAATGTAGAGTCATGCATTTTTAGCAGTTTCACGCATAGCAAGGCAGACAAAGAGGACGTAGTGTTAAGACATTCCCACTTCTCTAGCCCAATTTTTGTGATATTGGTTGTTGAATGGCAGAACACATGCTTAATCTACTAGAAATACAATAAATCAGCTTCACGCTGTATCCCGCATACAGCAGGGTAGGCAGAGGGAACCTAGTGTTAAGACACTCCGTTCCCCACTTTCTGCCGAATTCTGGAGGCATTGCGTGTTGAGTGGCAGAACACAACGCCGCGCTTAGCCTCGACACCAGAGCGAAGAAATGAAAATATAAATTTAAGTAAATATTTCATCTCCTCGAGTGGGGATCGAACCCACAACAAGTCGGCTTTACAGTCACACCTCATGCCGCTGCGCCACGTCTGGCCTCAAATAAACAATAAATAATTAAATTAAATCGAAATAATTAATTAAATATACACAGACACACACGGTACACACAGCACAGTGCCCATCGGCGCTGATTTTAGTCTTACGGCTGATATTAATTATTCCCCGACCCGAAATCGAACCCACATCGCATTTTCTTGCCACACGGCGGCCTTCGACAGTCTTGCATTTCGTGAATATAAACTAACTTCATTATAAGAGGTCTAACAATTCTATTAACACGCGCTTTCGCAAACCGATCAATAAGATTTTATTGATATAGCCCGCTCGATAGCAAATTCAAATTAGTTGCGGAGATTTAGCAAGAAGTGAAGGACAACAATTAAAATAAACGCTGAATTGTTATTTATTCAGTTCCAATCACATAAACAAAATATTGGACGGTTGTTTCCATACTTTCATTTATGGAATATAAATTGAGAAATATATCGTATTTTCAAAATGTAAGCAGAATTCCGTGGTATAAAAATTGTTAGTATTTTCTAGTAAAGCTGCATTTAAAAAAAATAGAGATCGACGTTTAGTATATTACTTCTTTCATTTCATATGTCAAAATAAGTCGAAGAGTAAGTATAAGAAAAAAATCGACTTGTTTTTCTGATATTAATAAAAGTGGTTGGTAGCCTGGGTGGATTATCAAGATATCTAAATATAGCTATTACTTACTGTACTCTACAGTGACGTAGTCGGTCTGCATATAATAAACTTTATTTATTATTCTTAATTACATATTAAGCTAACATAAACAAATCGGTATCTTACGAGATTTCGTAATAGCACCAGACTGAACGTACAGTAAGACTCGAACAAAAAAGAAACAAACCATCATTTATTAACACGTGCAAATTCTCTGAGTAGTGCTACCAAATATGGCAGATAATCGTATAGCGTTCTTCTTAATCATTCATTATTTTTATGGCTGTTTGAGCATTGCATTCCTATCATAGAATACCTGTGTACTAGAATATTTCTTGAAGGTAAGCTGCTATGGATTTTAAGTTTTTTTGCAATATTTTTACCAATTAAGCTTATAAAGCTATAAATATATGGAAAGTTAAGGTAAAATCTAGACATATAAAATGATTTTTCAATTTATAACTGTTGTATCTAATCTAGTCCAATTTAAGAAATTGATTTTATTGTATGTATTTGTTATTTCTTACGGAAACATCGATGATTTCAGATTTGGATAAAGTTATGCTATGTAGAAGATGTGTGACCTACCTATACGATGTAAAATAAATAAATAAATCAGCTTCACACTGTATCATCCCTCACACAGCAGGGTAGGCAGAGGGAACCTAGTGTTAAGATACTACGTTCCCCACTTTCTGCCAAATTCTGGAGGCATTGCGTATTGAGTGGCAGAACTCAACGCCGCGCTTAACCTCGGCACCAGAGCGAAGAAATCGAAATAAAATTTTAAGTAAATATTTCATCTCCTCGAGTGGCGATCGATCCAACAACCAGTCGGTTTTACAGTCACACCTCGTGCAGCGGCGCCACGACTGGCCTCCAATTCATACTATTAGAATAATACAATAAGCATAATAAATTACATAATAATAATTGACTCATTTGTACTCTAAAAAAATCATTTTTTTTATTTGAGCAGTCAATAACTTAGTCATATGAGACATCTATGAATTTAATTTTAAGACAATCTCCATTGACATTTGGCAGTTCGATTGGTAAGACGTGACCACGACATGTGGTGAGTACATACATATATATGTAGGTGTGTTTAGCTCTTTTATATTTTTAGATAATAAAAAGATATATAACAGTAATCTTCTTTTCTTAAAATTGATTAATTGAATATACTAATTGTAAAGGTACCACTTCACTAAGATTCAGTGAAATATAACATAAGATTACAAAAACCGCTTTTTACGTTCTACGGAGAATCAAAGTAATTTAGTATCAAACACTTTTAGATACTAAAAATACAAGGATTTGAATCCACAACTGTCGACATCAGTCAGCCATATTTCAGGACTGTGTCACTAACACCACTAATCCTGACTATACATTAATATTCATAAATCTCAGTCCACCGGTTATGTGATAAAAATCTAGACGTGAGTCAGGTCACCTGCACGACCAACATTTAATTCAGTTGAGTTTTTTTGTTGAAATAAAAATAACATTTTAATGGTATATGTATTTTAAAGTCATTAAAGTAATATGGCACAAACACTGTACTAGTAAAGAAAATGAAAAATGTCAACGATTCATACAAAAACTGCACAAAAGATTTAAATAGAATTACGCCAAGCTTTTGTGAGAAATGTAAATAATATGTAATTATAATAATAGCTTTACTCGCATAAAAGCACAATAATGGAAAACGAAAAAGAGGGTTATATATGATGACACTAAAGTAAATTATTGTATAATTGTTTAATTTTTTTAAATATAAGATAGCAATAATAATATTGAGGCCAGTCGTGGCGCAGGCGCACAAGCGTGTGTCTGTAAGCGCGACAGGCTGTGGCTTCGATTTCCACGTTATAAAATAAAATTAGCGGATATTTTAATCTCGTAAAGCAGAGAAATGAGTCTTAATACTATTTTTTTCTATCACGTGGTTAATTATTTTTAATTTTATAGGTAAGTATTTTTTTTATATTAGTATTCCCTTTGCGTATCTTAATATGCGTGAATAAGCGTAAAAATAGAGATATGTGACATAAAATTAAATAATACAAGTCGCAATTTAACGATATTAGAGTAACATAAAAATAAATATTTTATTTAAAAATAGTTTTTAAGCTAACAGATATCACAAAAACTCTTTTTGTTCAGTTCCGTTTCAACTTAGAGCACTGTTGTAAGTGCTTTGTCACAAAAACACTAACAATGAAAATCGTGACACTTTGCTTTATTTTTGTCCATATTTTAAAATATTTATAGTAAATAATAAACAAGTTTGATTTACTAACTTAACCTTGGTGAAGCCAATTTGTGTGATTATTAAAAAAAAATCGATAAAGTATAGAAATATTTTAATCGCTATCTATGTATGCTTTTTAAAATTAAAAATATTTACATAACTGTCATAAAGGATAACAATCAGGATGCAAGATTATCTATCAACAGTATTGAAACTACAAAATATATCTATCACCTATTATCAAAACCAATTACATTTAAAAACCGATTGGTTGTGGGTTCGATCCCCCACTCGAGGAGATGAAATATTTACTTAAATTTATCTTTCCATTTCTTCGTTTTGGTGTTGAGGTTAAGCGCGGCGTTGAGTTCTGCCACTCAAGTGTCAGTACAAGTGTCTTAAGACTAGGTTCCCTCTGCCTACCCTGATGTGTGCGGGATACAGCGTGAAGCTGATTTAAACATACAAGATATTAAAAATAAACAAATATATCACAAATAACATACAGCTTAAAGTAAAAGCTCATGTCATTGTACACACAAACTTGCCTAACATAACAAATTTGTTGTTTATTGTTTACTTTATGAAACAAAGTACGATCCACGTACACGATGTTATTTTATCGAATACCGTTGAAATAGTATTTGATGTGTGTTATTTGTATGCTTAGAGCTGCTAGATGGTAATTTTTATGTTTAGCACAATTCAAAAGATGATGGTGAAAAAAATCTTCGTAAAACGTCTTGATGGACGTTTATTTCGCATTATTTACGATTAATATAAAATAATGAATTACAAATACCAATTTTAAAAAAAGAGATAGTGATTATGTTATCAACATTTTCTAGGGGGTAACCTATGGGCACTAGGAATGTTTCTAAGCGTTAGTGGACGTGACTCGTCACCTTATTCTTTATAGTGATCCCGCAAAATAATAGTGAAGTGTATATAAAAAAGCGCACTCGTTGCAACATAATATTCAATATTTGCTTTTACAAGCCTTATCCAATCATCACTATCCACTTAACCCGCATCTCATACAACGCACATATTTATACTTATCATTACCAAGTTCAAGAATTAAGCTACCGTACGTTGTGTTGGGTTAACGACCGTTATACAAATATTTATATACACAGTGGCAATTTTATCACCTGTGAGCTGCGACTCACGCTCGAGCGTTCCTTTGATTGAGTTCAGCGATGTCACGAGTCAATATTGATATAAACTGCAGTGTTAGACACCGAGGTTCGTTTTAATAGCAAACATACTCATCAAATGGCAGGTCGGTTTTATTATAAAATATTTGTTCTATATAAAGGATTACTAAGGTGGGCAGAAAAAGAGATGTACCTCTTGGCAAGGATCCGTTTCATCTATCTCTTCAAACACTATTCTGGATTTTTCACATCACTAGTAATTCAATACTGTCAACATCATCAAAAGTGTCTATTGTTTTCCTTAACTATGCTTTTCACCTTTGTTCTAATTTCATCCTTCATACCGCACTATCACTAACATGTCGTTGACTTATAACAATGATTTATTTCATTCTCCCAAAGAGAATTTACTAAATTGAAGTACCAATTTGGGGTCATACAAAATAATGAAGCTGGCGATCAAACAAATTATGAGCCTTTGAAATGTATGAGCGCAATGATATTTACGTCTGTCCACTGAACACGTTAATATACATATTTTACAACAGAAATAGCATAAAGTACATTTTATTTTTCATATTTGCATGATTGATAAATATATATAGTTAATTATTGATTAGGTATATGCTTAATCTATATTTATAATATATGTTCATAAAAAATCGATTAATTATAAAATTTTCTAATATATAACTTTTTCCTCTCGTCCACTGTCATCAAACTCTTCTCACATGCTCTATTTCCTTCATCACCGATATGAACTATCAATATTTTCAATTTCAGGTAGATTCAAAAATTTTGTCCATAATTCTAAAAAAAATCTTATAAGTTACGTTGTAAATATTTAATATTAAATATTAAAACACAAATTAATTCCAAAATGAAAGGATATCGATTTTTTATAAATCGATTTATATCATTTCTAATATTATAATATGTATCGTAGTTTATCATTACGTAGGTGTAGACATAATTTCGGTTAATAACAGAGCGTCCTTCACAGTCGGAGCAAAAAAGCGCACGGAACAAAGCAGACACATACTCACATAATATTTATTTCATGTCACGTGCGCATTTTTGTGAGATAAACATCTAATTTAACTGATGATTAGGACATATAATATTTTGGATTTAAATAACATGTTTTATTTTTAGAATATTCGCTTTTAAATTATTTTTATAATTCTATATGGTACAATTAAATTGTTGATATATCATTTTCAGTATTTGCTTTAAAGATCATCTAATTTACCACCACTTTTTTAATTTCTCTTGATCAGAACCGGGACAATACCAATGTAAATATTTTTCGTACAGACTTAACACTTACGTATAGACACCGACAAAGACATAAGAAATACTATTTTAACTGAATCTAAATACACTTTTCGATAAAATTCTAAATATAATATAATGTTTTAGAAAAAAATAAAATGAAATCACAACAATTTACATTTAAATAATGGCAACCCTAGTCAACTGGAGCAACAAAAGTATTCATAAGAGCGTAATGGCAACTCGTTAACTGAGTTTAAAAAATGTTCTTTGTACTTTAGCCTTGCTACTATTGCTCAAATATTTATCTCGACGGTGATCACTATTGAAAACATTGACTTGTATAGAAAGGAATATTCATCTTTTTTAAAAAGCCTAATTTGCTTGTTGCGCTGAAGTGTCTCTATTAGTTTAATGGAGTAAAGCAAGTTTATTTGTTACATCGAATCGATCTGTCTTTTTATTATTGCTTTTACCTAAGAGTTAATGGTAGTTTTAACGAATTTACTAATTATCTATTAAATATAACATAATATACAAAATACATATTTGAGGCCAGTCGTGGCGCACCGGCACGAAGGGTGACTGTAAAATCGACTGGTTGTGGGTTCGATCCCCACTCGAGGAGATGAAATATTTACTTAAATTTATATTTCCATTTCTTCGCTCTGGTGTCGAAGTTAAGCGCGTCGTTGAGTTCTGTCACTCATCACGCAATGCCTACAGAATTCGGCAGGCAGTGGGGAGCAGTGTTTTAACACTAGGTTTCCTCTGCATATTCTGCTGAGTACGGGATACAGCGTGAATCTATTTATTTTTTTTATATTATAAAGATTTTGATATAGATAGATGAAGACAGTCGCGGTACAGTGGCACAAGCATATAACGCTAAACGTGACAAGTTGCGGGTTCGGTTCACTCTCGAGGAAACTAAATATTTAATATAATTTCATTCCTTCGCTCTAGTAACGAGGCGAGAAAACGCGGCGTTAAGTTCCACCACTCAACAATGATTCGGTGGAAATGGGGAACGTTCTTAACACTATCCCAGTATCCCTCTACCTACCCTGCTATGTCCGGGATAAATCTTAAAGCTAAAAACAACAAAAATATCCATACATATTACCCATATGGAATGGTAGGTACATACTACATATTAATAATAATAATACAGTAAATAAACAATTTATTTATTATACATTTATATCCAATTTGGGATGACAACGCCTGACAAATGCCATGTTTACATTTAACTATACTTTATGAGACATAAAATAAATAATACCTAATAGCGACAAACACCACGTCTAGTGTAATACATCAAATAATATGATTTAACAGGTGATAAAGTTACTACCACTATAGTATTCATCAATTGTTATTACTGTAGTTGTTTAAATCTATTTACTACATCTACTCTATCAAATTGTACGGATATAACTACTTTTATAGTTTTAAAAAAAGGTAGAGACAGAAAGAGCGTACTTTTAAGTCACTTAACTCTGTACTTTGCGTCTTTTTAATGATGACCCAGTAAAGTTTATCATTAGGTTACCATCTGACTATAAAAAGACCGATAGCTGTAGATTCGATTCCTACTAGCGGGAATGAATTTTTCTTTTGTTTGATGTAGCAAGATCAAGCGCGGCGGTGAGTTCAGTCACGAGACACGTAATGTCTTGAATTGTTTAATGTAATGTTTTGATACAATGCCCCCTCTGACTATCTTGTTAAATGCGAAATAAAACATGAAGCTAGAATAACAGTCCATATAAAAATTCAAATAAAAAAATAATGATTTTGGCAGCATAAGACATGTTGCCTTACTTAGAATTGGCGATTCGTCTATAAACGCCCAAACAACAAAGTTTCTCCACTATATTACCAGTAAACAATGACAGCCGATGAATCTCTGGCACTATTTCAATTTAGTCACACTTCGCCAGTTTGAAATGTGCTAATTATAGGTTAATCACTATAAAAAAATATTCAAATGGAATATAATTGTTGTTAAACGTGACGTATTCAACGTATTACTAGGAAATATTCCCCAAAGAAGTGGTGACCAATATCTATTGTAATTAAAAAAACTACTAAAAAATTTACCTTAAAGTCAATTCATGCCTTTTTAATTTCAATATAGATTTTTAATATGAAAACTCTTATAATTACCAAAATGTGTTGTGTGTTTTAATGATTTAACACAGACACACATATAGTGATTTATAATTAAATTCTCTATCTTTAAAATATAAGATGTAGGAAATAGACACAACACATCAGCTTCACGCTGTATCCCGCACGCAGCAGGGTAGGCAGAGGGAACTTAGTATTGAGACACTCTGTACCCCACTTTCCGCCAAGTTCTGGAGGCATTGCGTGTGAGTGGCGGAACTAAACGCCGCGCTTTGCCTCGACATTAGAGTCAAAAAAATGAAAATGTAAATTAATATTTTCTTACTCGAGTGGAGATCGAACCCACAACCAGTCGATTTTACAGTCACATTTTGTGCCCTGCGCCACGACTGCCTCTACAATAGACAAAACTTAAATATGTTGGTAACGTAACTTATGCCAGTTGTATCGACGACTTCCAGCTCACATGCAAGCTCACTCGTGAACATTAGCTGTGGCCAGGCAACATTGCGAGATAAATTCTTGAAGCATCAATCAAAACGTCAAAGTAAATGCGTTAAATGTATAAAAAAAACTAAATAGAACAAGTCTAAGCCATATTGTAGAGGTCAGATACAAAGGTTATTCTAGCCGGCCATACGTTAAAACAAAACTACGTATAAATATAGTGATAAAGATGCCAAACGTAAAAAAAAGTAGTCATTGGAGATATTAATCAATCACACTTGCCATATCTATGTATTTATTGTACAAAAGTATAACAAAATTTAATATAATAGAATAGCTTTAAATATCAATTGGTTAAAGTTATTAATATCGATGATGGTAAAAATAAATATAACGAAAGTGTTTTATATTATTTTACATTTTATTTTTTAAATTATTATGCTTAGCATTGGCTGTCTCTAAAGCTACAATTTAATACTGACTGTATGTACTACTTATATTACGAGTTATAATGAACAGGAGTGTATCACGTATAAAAGATCATCACAGATAATAAATTAAATTTCCCAAAACGGAAATTGGTATAACTAAATATATATCAGAGAGAGATAGTAAATATTTTTTATTGTTTGATCAATAATTTTCTTTGTTTTTAAAGAAGTAAGTATTAGTACAGAGTCGTAGCGCAGGGCCACAAGTGTGTGACTGTAAACGCAACTGGTTGTGGCTTCGATCCTCATTCGAGTCAATAAAATATTTATTAAAATGTATATTTTTTTCTTTTTTCCGGTGTCGAGGTAAAGCGCGGCGTTAAGTTCCGCCACTCAACAAATAATTCCTCCAGCATTCAGCGGAAATCAGGGAACAGAGTATTTTAACACTATGTTTCCTACCCTGCCTGAGACAGCATGAACCTGATCTATTAGTAAAGATATATACTATATACTTAGTGTTTTATTCTTATCAGATGTGTATAATCTGATGAACTCTAAGCGGACTGACTGCTGACTCTCACCTGAAATAAAGAAACATACAGCCATTAGTGTTAAATTGTATACGTCTTTAGTGAAATTAGATCAAGTTTAACAAATTTAAACGTAAAAAAACTAGAACACAAAATAACACAAATGCGGTGGTACCATAGAATATATATTTTTATGATTTACTAATACATATTTCGTGGCTGTCAATTAAAATATAATTTTTTTGTAGTTTAGTAACTAAATAAAACGTATTTAAACTTATTTTTTTTAGTAACTAAATATTTGCAATTGATATAATTTTTTATATATGAGCCGATTAAAATAAAATAAGCACAAAATACTAAGAGAAACTTTCCTAAATACAATAGTGAACAACGTACGTCAAAATCGGTTAACGTACAAGTCGGTGCAACAAACAGACAAAAGTTTTAAAAATTATAGTTTTCGGTTCATGTTCATCAATGTAACAATATTAATAAATGCCTCCAATTAAGGTTTATCTCATATATCATCCACATCGATCAACAACCAGTTGCAATTTTATTATAATGTATAGATAAAACAAAAAAAATAAGTAAAACTACCTAACTTAAATTAAAATATATCCAATAATTCGATCAAAACATTACACAACAAACCCTAAGCATAGATTACAACATAATTCAACCATAACAAGAGTTAAGACGCAGTTGGTACCAACATTATAACAACAGTTATTTGGCAACAACAAACAACAATTGTTGTTGGTTCTAGGGCATTCCATCACGCGTTGACCCGAAGCGTTTCGTACGCGACTTTGACAGCCAAATGACGAAAACACCTCGATTCTAAGCCTTTAAAGTATTGGCTGGTTATTGTCAGCCCTTTGTCGGAGCTATTGTGAAATAAAGTTTTTTTTATATTTCTTTTGTGTGTTGCTTAAAAGTCACGCTTCTATTGCTGATAAGTGGGCGACAGTTGTGTTTTTTGAACGCAATTTCTGCTATTAATAAGATTTTTGATTATTATTATAGGTTCAAATATTATTATTATTTAATGCAGTGTGCGATGTGGTATTGAGATTAAATTTTTTGTTACATTATATTTTCCAATAACTTTCTTATCCTAATAAAATATTATTTCTCTATGGAACAAATCAAAATATGATTATAATATCACGAATTCCGCATCTAACTAGTACACAAATTGCTACAGCGCAGCAAATATATGTAGATTGTCCGGAAATTGCAGGGCATTTGAGCAAAACCTCTCAATTCTGCCAGGGACAGCTGAGCGGGAACAGTCACCGGAGACAACAGCCTGAGGTGATAAAACCGTTGTTTCAAATATGGTCAGAAACAAAATAACTTATATGGAAAACACAATTAGAGCATAAATCAGTTTAGACTTTATAAAAAGTATAGTTAAATAAATAAATCAGCTTCACGCTGTACCTCGCACACTGCAGGGTAGGCAGAGGGAACCTAGTGTTAAGACACTCCGTTCTCCACTTTCTGAAGAATTCTGAAGGCATTGCATATTGAGTGGCAGAACTCAACGCCGCGCTTGTCCTCGACACCAGAGCGAAGAAATGGAAATATAAATTTAAGTAAATATTTCATCTCCTCGAGTGGGGATCGAACCTACAACCAGTCGGTTTTACAGTCACACTTTGTGCCACTGCGCTACGACTGGCCTCAAAAAAAAGTATAGTTTATTAATAATATCAAAACAAATTACAAATATCTATCGCTAACTAAATCTTTGTCATTCTGTTTTGAGAGACGCTGTCAATTAAACAGTGTGACAGACGAACTAAAACCAAATGTGATAACGGTACCCAACAGCCATTGGCTGAACGCAGAAAAAACTGACGTATAATAAGCGTCCGTAACAAATAGTCGTAAACGTCAGTTTGACAATAAAACCAAAGCCAGCTTATCAAGAGGCGATGCGACGTACATTAATTATAATTTATGGAGCGAACGTGCGGGACAAATCAAATAGGAAAAAATTAAAACAGTCAATTATCCAAACATTATTAAAAAAAGTTATAGCGATTGTATAAGTAAGAAGAGGCCAGTCGTGGCGCAGGGGCACAAATTGTGACTGTAAAATCGACTGGTTCTGGGTTCGATCCTCACTTGAGGAGATAACATATTTACATACATTTATATTTTCAATTCTTTGTTCTGGTGTCGAGGCAAATCGCAGCGTTGAGTTTCGCTACTCAACACGCAATGCCTCCAGACCTCGTAACGGAAATGGGGAACAGTATGTCTTAGCACTAGTTTCCTTCTGAATACCCTGCTGTGTGCGGGATGCAGCGTTAAGCTAATTTTGTTTAATTTGATTGTATAAGTTTTGCAATTAAATCCATGGTACTAAACTATAATAGTGAACTGTATAAATTTAGTAATTATGATCTAAAGCAGATTTTTGGCCTTTATATTATATATTCATACGTTGCATAGAAAACTAATGTTTATACAGAAAGAAAATATAAGTAAAGTTAATTTCAATTTAGACCTTTTGGCCTAAAATAACTAATCCTAGTAGGTTATAGTTGAAACAGAATAGTTGATAACTAAAAAATACAATAATATAAAAACATATTTAAAAAAATCACAACCAGTAGCCTGTTTCTATATAAAAAATGACAAAAAAACACAATTTCTTGAAGTATCCGTAAAATTGTAGTTAATAAAATAAAATAAAATAAACATATCCAACTGAACGTGTATTTCTACGAAGACGCCACCTGTCAAAATGTCTGATGTCATTGCTCGGCTTTGAAGATCACTTGTAATTTAATTGTCAACTTTGAAAAAAATATTAAGTGGCCTCTGGTACTCTGGTACTACACGTGGGTGGAACGGAAATAGTTGGCAGAGCCCAGACACTTGGTTGTCTGTATAGGTTAATATATTCTGGCCTAATATCGGTTTGTTAGTTTATATTGAACCAGACTGAGAAAATGAATATAGCGTTTCCCCTTGATTGGGAATCGAACCCACAATTGTAGCGTTTACCATGATGGCCTATAAAATTGATTTATTGGTGTATATGATACAAATAAAGAGTAACTAAATGCGAAGTGTGTGTATTCAACAATGTTGTTTATTAAATATTTAAAATTTAGAAATAAGGACTACATGTCTAATAAAATGGCTTCCTTATAATTTATTCGTAAGTTTCTTGTCACAAATATATCGCAATATCCGCTTCCATTCTTTTAATAATAACCGGCCTTCATAGTTACGAACCTTAGCAATATATACCTAATATTTACTTTCTAATATAAAGTGTTAAATCAGCTTCACGCTGTATCCCGCACACAGCAGGATAGGCACAGAGAACCTAGTGTTAAGACAATCCGTTCTCCACTTTCCGCCGAGTTCTGGAGGCATTGCGTGTCGATTGGCGGAACTCAACGCTACGCTTTCCACGCTTTCCGACACCAGCGCCAAGAATTGTAAATGTAAATAAATATTTCATTTCCTCGAGTGGGGATCGAACCCACAACAAGTCAATTCAACACGTAATGCCTCGAAAAATCGGCGGAAAGTGAGGAACGGAATGTCTTAGCATTAGGTTCCCTCTGCCTACCCACCCTGCTATATGCGGTATACAGAATGAAGCTATATAAAAATCAAACTACTGCGAAAGTTCGAAGAGGAGAAAAGTATGACTAATTAATGTCGTGGCAACGACCTTATAAAAGTGTGGTACCAACCGCAGGATAACTTTCCCGTTGAATTCGCTTGAAGCCTTACACAATTCCAGGCAGCGTGTTGTTACTTTTTTATTTATTTTGACTCGAATTCGTGATCCAGTTTTGAAAATTTATGTTTAAATTTTACTTGTTTATCTAGTGATGCGACATAATCTTTTTTATATTTTAAAAATGTGTCACATAATTCCATAGTATCTTTATTCCCCGTTTATATATCTGTATAAAGTATTAATATTGGGGAAAAATTAAATTTTTACAGTTATTATTATTTATTAGTCATTTGCTTACTTAACTCTTCTTGATTCGAGGTGCTTAATAAAAAGTATAAATATGAAGGTCTCTTAAGAAATATCCTTGATCCGCTTTCCCGACTGAATGTTATAAAAAACATTATATGATTATAATATGATTATTTAATTTCAATAAACCGATTTTATAAGCCAATTAATATTTTATAACACAATAATATCGACAATTACAAGCACGTCTCTAGCTACCAGATTTAAACGGTGTATCAAGTCAAGGTCAGGGACAGTTTGGATATGCACAGTTCTCACGATTGCTTTCGTATCCTTTAATTAACTACAGCCCACACATTGCTGGTATGGTATTATTAATTAATATGTTATTTTAATAATAATATATTTCATCCGTTTCATTATTTTGAACTTTTAGTAACAAATTATCTAGTAATATTTTGTGTATGTTGCAATATCGAAATTGTAAAATTAGAAATATTATTATAATTTTGCTACTGAGTAGCTTGTGCGTAAATCAGTTAATTTACAGTCAACGATTTCTTCTTTTAAAGTCAAAAATCAGAATTTTAAATGAAACTATTTTAACCGGATTAATCGCGTATATTTTTAGATTTTAACATACTTGCAAGTCTATTGTTTTGCTTTACAACAAAATATACATATAAAGAACTACCTATGTCACTTTTATTTATTAAACATAATTTGTTGTAACATCTATAAATGTTAAATCTTTGCACTACTTAATTATAATTAAGTTACTTTTCAAGAAGCAAAGCGTACTATGAGAGACGTCAGTTAAGGTATGGACAACTAAGGTGATAAAATTATTAACTGAGCCAAAAATCAAACCAACACACCTCTAAATAAGTAGTCAATCTCTAACCACTGAACTAACAATATTAATACAACATTTGAAACAAAAAGATAAATTGAAATTATTATAAATTACGTTCGTGTTGCATTCAAAACAAAATTCATTAAAACAACACTACGCATACTAATAACATTTTTATACGGACCTCACGTACGACATTTACATACAAACATTAATTACTGTTAATTTTAAGACAATCAATTGTTAATGCGTTTTTTATTTATAGCCTTTGGGGATTATGTTAATTTAAGAACATTAAAGTTTTATTTGTTTATGATAGTAAAACAATATAAATAACGACAGCAACGCAAGTAACAGTTGGAGCAATCCACGCTTAATGAATGCTATTGAATTTTCTATAGATAAAATATATTCATTTATTAGGCTAAAAGGTTTATGCCTAAATTTTATATTGTGAGTTTGTTAGATTGTACGCGCTTATCACAAAAAGTACTGATTCGAATTAAAATAAGTATACATTATTTCACATCACAGTTACCTCCGGTTATAAGTATGTCTAGTCTCATACACAATTATTAGTACTTAGTTTTTTATATACGAAAACCGATTGATTTAATAGGTATAGATACTGTTAAGAAATAAAAATACTGCTAATATTTATAAAATAATTCTAATAAAAACATTAACTATACAATAAAGAAGTTTCGCGGAGCAACTATAGATGTATGAGAACAATGTTAGTACACAACCGGATTGGAACGGCCGAACGTTCGATTTGTTGTCACATTGTGACGTCAATTGGCAAAAGTTCTCCTGTTGCGTAAAGTTAAGCTAAAAAAGGAATCATAGAAGATAACATACTCAAAGATTAAAGGCCTACAATTAATAATATTAAGTATGTTGAAAAAATTTCGAGAAAAACGAAAGCTGATGCTATGCAGATTGCTAAGAATTAAAACAAGCTTTCCAAGACCCAACAAAAATCAAAAGTCTTGTTCAGAGAAACTTTATAATAAAATAATAAACAAGACGTCAGTCTTCTGAGCTTGATTAGAGGCGACGACAGGAAATTTATTTAGTTTTACTTAAAATTGATGATTTCCTCTAGTATCTGCATTAACAATATTATGAATCTATATTAAATATTTAAAGCTGAAATGTTTGTTTGGTTAAACGCGCTTATCTTTGGAACCGCGGGTCCAAATTGAAAAGATCTTTTTGTATTAATTAATCCGCTTATCGAAAAAGGTTATAATATAACCGATATTACATTAAATTAATGTGTTAGTTATTTGCACTTTACTATATGGGCGAAGCCGTGAGCAAACTCCAGTGTTTTATATAAGCTTAAAATAACTGCGTTACTGAGAGAAATATATTACCAAAATTAATGAAAGTATTACACCACTTTAATTAATTTTGAGAAACATAATTATTGCAAAATATTACAAGAATTAAGAAACCTTTGGAATAAGTAATGTGATCAACAGCTAACAACTCGCCAACGGCACATACGAATTGAAAGTTTTTATATTTTCTACTTGGGTTACAATTTTTGTTTTTAATATAATTAATTTGGCATTTTACAAAGTATAGCGTAAAGTTGTACCACTCAACATATAATGTCTCGAATTCAGACAGAAAATGGACAAAACAGTGTGTTAGCACAAAGGTCTCTCTGCCTCCACTGCTGATGGGTTGAACAGTGTAGCCGAGAAAGAAAATTTATATGTTCGAATATCCTAATAATAGTGTCATCCGTACAAATATTGTTTACATTAAATCTGTTTATATTAACCCTTTCAAACGTTTTCAATCTGCTGTTATAAAAATAACTCAAAGAACACAACGGTAATAAAATAAACATACCAATGCTCATTCACATTTTAAACTTCTTTCAAAAACATTGTAATTAATGATTATTACACTTCTCGAAATCGCGTAACGCGATACACTCGCTTCAGTTCTATATCGATTACAAATGGAGTTTCTTGTAAATGTTTATTTTTAAAATAACATTTAAACATTAAACCTCCGTATGAAATATCATCGAAAGGTCATGTATACCGACGTGCTAAATTTACTTGTTTAGCGTGCCGATCTTGACTTTGACCTACCAGATTTAAAACGATAAAATCTTAATAGACACCCGCGCTGTATATTCCTATTTATATAAAAGTTAACGAAAACAAAAAGCTTGGAATTGATTTAACATTTCAGAAAAGAGACAAAACATTTGATTGGTGTTCATAAATGTTCGATAATAAAAATAAAATAAAATACATAAATATAAATTAAATTGAAGTTAAATCGTTTTTAAACTGAATGTCCATGGCTATACTGTATAAGAAGAATTATTTTAAAGTTGCGTGATATGTTGCCCTTTTATTTAAAATGTCAACTATTTAAATATGAACAAATCATATTATTTCTTTCTTCATTAGCGTCACCTTTAAAAGTAAATTTCAAAACATTTACGTTTCCTTATGTGATATTTACCTGAATAGATTTTGTAGAGCGAATCCAGCAATCCCTGCATCATTTTTGTAGCTTTTTGTTTCACTGATTGGCGCTAAGTGACACTGTACTTCAAGCCCTTTAACCTATTTTTTTGATAAAAATGAACATCATAACTTCATTATGTGTTTCATAATGCGAAGTGTCCATCAATTATGTTATTTTTAACGCCTAATAAAATTTAGGTATGCATTATAATTTATCTATACTGAAACAGGTTTTTTAAAGTAGAACATCAAAATAATCAATATTTATTAGTATAAAGTTATATTTATTATGGAAAAAAATCTAGAAATGTCTTCTTTTACAATATCTGGCAGTTGAATGACCCTCGATTGGATCAGACGGTGGCCAAATTGAAGTAACGGTATCAGCAGCTGGATCGTTATCATCAATCAGATTTGCGTAACTATCTGTTAGCAATTACCTTGTACACTTTTACAAACCACTGGTTATGAAGAATGCGTTGTAAGACAGTTAGAATTAATAGTGAAAAAAAGATGACAACAACACATTACAAGTTGACTATGACAAATGAATAGAAGATCACGTTAACTTAAGTAAACAGAACAGCAGTTGAAGATATTAATACTGTATTGTAACCTTTTCTGTATTGCCCTATAAAGCTATCTAGAATAAACTAGCTAACTGAGAAAATATATTATTAAAATAATAAATAAGTTTAAATCAAGCGTTAATGCTTTTTAAGAATGTACGAGGGTATAGCTCAATAAGATTTAAAAAATTGAAATAGGTCAAAATTTAAACGAAGTCGGCCAACCAATGAAGTAAGCCAAAAACAACCAGTTGACAAGAAAAAGATTTTTGTAACAATATTCTAAGGAGGTAAACTTGAGAAATAGACAAAGAAAAATGTTTATACGAAAGTAGACGAACTAATATTAGTCCAACATAAAAGCTCGTGCAAAACCAGAAGTCATGTATATTGACAGTAAATCTTCATTTTTTACTAATTCGACACGAGAAACGAAACATCTGTTTGAATGTAAATTTATATAATAGATGTGCGTATACAGCACGGAAGACAGCATTAGTGACATACTTGACCGTCTCGATGTATTTATGGATATCTATCTGCCTTAACGTCTTTTAAGTTAGAAACAAAGTTAAATATAACTTATTCAATTCAAAAATACATTTATAATTGTAAAGAGGTAATCAGTCTTTGTAAGATCGCTCGGTCATTACAAGAGAATCATGACAGCCATTCATTTATTACTGGGACAGAATTTTACAAATAACAATTTATTATTAGGTTTTTGCCGCGAGGTATCAGTATACCTGCATACACCCAGGAGAGGCATAAGGTACAAGGATACGTGCAATCAGGAGAATTTAATCATCAATTTGCTAAATAACCAGTCACCTAATAGAAAATCATCTGTAAAAAATACACAATTCAAAATCCAAAGGCACTCAACAAAAACACTATCACAACACTAAAACGTTCCTCTCGAACTTATAAGTAGAGTCTCACCACTTTCAAAAGCTAAGCGCGAAAACTATAACAATATCGATATAGACCATCGCCACAGTGGATCCAGACAGACGTCGATCAGGGCAGCGCGCCCGCGCCGTCCGCGGCCTGCTACACCGCCGCCGCCACTGGCGTACCGGGATTATTTATAAATTCACACGGACAGGGGGTCGTAGAATTTGCTCAACGTGTGGCATGCCAATGTACATGACTGCATCAGGTCGCACCGGAAACAAAAATTAGCGCTATCCCATCTCTTATGAATCACTTTGCTGGACGCTAATAAATTTCTTATTTTAACACTTTATATGTGTGTATTATAGGCATGGCCGATAGAGTCGGTATATGACAGTGGGACTTTATGACAATAATAGGTTAAGTGATGTTAATGTTAATTGTATGAAGAATGTTCTTAAACACTTTATAAACGTAAAATCTCGCTGTTCCTTATTCTTAAAAGAATTTCTGAAAACTCTAAGACTTCTATTAGTACTCCTTTCTTTTTTTCAAAGTATCTACAAATGTTCCTATACCTACTCGTCTGTCTGCTAGTGGTTTAGTCAGTAACAGAAGGGTTTTATAATATATAAATAAAAGATTCTTGCAATAAAAAAATACATTGTTAAATAATATGTATTATTTCTATTTGAAGTTACCAAAATATAATAATAACAGAGAAAACTAAAGAAAAATATCCAGTAAGTTTTAATTTATAAAAGTGAAAATCTTCAAAGGTTCGAGTCGTTGAATTCTCATTAATAAAGAAACATTTTATATGGAGATTTAGGTGTCGCTCATCGCGCCGCCTACAGACAGGTGTTTGATATTAGTTCTTAAGTCACATCATCGACCAGCAGCCACGTCACCCACGTGAGAGGTGGGCGTAAGTTCAATAACGCTACTGATGACATTCGAGATATAAAATGTCTAAATTATGTTAGTATAATCAAAGAAAAAGTAACACAATAATTTATTAATGTATGGGAGCTTTATAGAAACGTCATATAAACCAGTAGGTAAATGAAAAGGGAATGTCGTATTTTATAATCTATAAAAAACATTCGGTAAGAAATATTTCAAGTAAAAAGTGTTATTGGACGTAAAACATACAGTTTTTTCCCACTCGGAGGAATCAAATAACTAGCGTTAAGTTGCGCCACTAAAGACGAAATGTGTCGAGATTTTGACCGAAATGGGTAACAAAAGTGTCTTAATGGGAACGTCATTTCTTAACACTAGGTTCACAAAAAAAAGGAATTACCCTAGATAGCAAACAGGTAGATTTTGAATCATGTTTCAACAACAATAGACTTGGCAATTGGCGCCGGTTGTTTGAAATTTATAGCTTCTTTACAATCCAAAATTAAACATTGAGTACAAAATATTTAAAATATTTATCTGTATTTATAATAACGTAATTCAATTAAATAACAATTTTAAATAAAAAAAAAATAATCTTTATTTTTTATTTTTCATGAATCATAGATCTTTTAATGTTGTATCTTTTTTAGTAATACCTACCATTATTGAGTTATTTTCTACAGTTTACATTAAATATTTATTATAAAAAAAATATATATTTGAACTAGTTACTAATGGTAAGTTTAAAAAAGTTATATTATTATTATTATTTTCTAAGGCTAATTATAAACTTAAATGATAGCTAACCTTTAATAACATTTTTGATAGTTGATACTAATTGGAAGGGTTATTACTTATAAAAATCAAATATAACATTAAGATAAAACGATCGTATTAAAGACTACAAGAAGTGTAATATTTGGCACAAACCTTGATCTATATTTTGTAAAAAAAAAACCACGAGCCAGACATTTTTTTTAAACTTACTCTCGTCTACATCGTCTACATCCACTAAAGAGATTCAATTATAGGTATGAATATATAAAATACGAGAAAAAATCATTCTACATTCATTCCTATGTATTATTTGTACGTCTATATATCTATATATACATAGTCCAGTTGTGTATTCTGACGTTGTTCCTTTGTAAATTTTATTACTCATAAAGCATTCTCAAATCCTCGTCCGTCGGTATGGAATCTTGTATTTTAAGAATACTGTGAACGTTTAGAGATTATAAAATATTTTTCATCTTAATTTATGAAAATCTAAGATTTGTGCGTGTATCTCAGTGGCATGTATTTTTTTCAGAGAGATATCTTATCTCATAGAAATAAAAAAAAAAAAGTTTGTTTATTCGTTTTACTATTGTAATACGCAGGTGAAGTAATTTACAGTGGTTTTATTTTTTTTTGTATGTGGTCTATATCGTCTTACTTTGTTAGGTACACGTGTTTGTATAGTTTGTTTACTGAAGCTACAAAGGGAAAGCATTATACGAACTCCCAAAAACCCAAAAACAGTTTCATACTATTTAATCTTACCTACATCGAAGAATCTATTATCTAGTAGTGTGTTTTATATTAAAATAAATCTACTTTCAGTTTCTGTCTGAATTTACAAAATAAAAAATAATGAAATAATTACTACTTTTTAAAATTTTTAAAGTATTATACACCAAGGATTGAACACGTATACATTTTTTTACGTAGCGGAATTTGAACCTGTACCTCTTGGAAACCGTCCAACTACAGAACAATGTTTCAATTTGGCAAGTTGTTTCTAGAAAAACAATACTAACAATATTGTAATTGCAATATTTTTATGGAAAAATCTCCATTTATCATCATCAATTATCAAATAGGACATGTGGAAACAACGCAGTCCAAGGCTGTATTTCATTAAATAATAGAATAATCGTTTGTGCCATTTCCTGTATTACTTCACACAGTTCTCAAATATTCTAGTTTCTGTTAACCACTAGTTTTAGAACATTAGGGTCATATTCATTTTGTCATCAGGATGTATTCACTTAACTAAATATATTGCAATCTTCACACAATATTTGCACATACTACATCCATCCATCTATAATAGTATTTTTAGCCTTAATTTATTTTCTTGAAATAATTAAAACACATGGCAAATACAAAT
The DNA here is from genome assembly GCA_013421005.1 of Heliconius erato x Heliconius himera. Lineage (NCBI taxonomy): Eukaryota > Metazoa > Arthropoda > Insecta > Lepidoptera > Nymphalidae > Heliconius > Heliconius erato x Heliconius himera. The sequence continues at coordinate 47,509 of JAATLQ010038456.1, read as the reverse complement.
TAGATTTATCAGTACAATTGATAAATACTTTTTCAAAGACTGAACCATTGAGAAATGTCTGTTATTACATATGCAACGGTTGTGGGTTCGATTCCTACTTGTGAGATTTTTTTACTCCATAGTCACCATTAAAAAAGCAGCTTCGTAATTACCCTCACTTTATACACAAAACCTCTATAAAAATAGTGTACGAAATATTAAAAACTATTGAACTCTACGCAGTTTACTTTATATTTCACTTGCAATACTATAAGAATAGAACATGTAGCCGACAATATAATTATGTTTAGAAGCAAGGCGTAAGGGCATTCCACTCAGCTACGAGTGCTATGCGGCTACAATGGGTGCTAGGCGACTCTTTATTGCCCATGAATAAGTCGTAAACAATTCTAAATAAACGCTCCTTTGCCCTGACGGGAAAGGAGTTATGACATTATCTGATACAATTCGAACGTAAAATATATTTCTTTCAAATAAAAATACATCTCTCGTCCTTGTCACGCCAGTCACGTTCGATTTGGAGACGAAAGAGATGGCGACAAACAGATAGCGCACCAAAACTTGTTTGCGGACTGTTATCTCAGTGGGTCAGAGATAAAAAGGGCGAGGTAAATATTACACTTATGGAGGTAGTTCATATTATATTGATTTTTAAACATTCTCGTTATAATTTTGGCCTCAGCAATGTGTGACTCAAAATTATTTCTTAACAGCAATTTTATATATGATGTTTTATTTTAAAAACAATGTATAATTATAAAGTACATTTGCGCACAATATAATTATTAAATATATCTAGAACTATTATACTATATAATGATCGTCCTGTATAAAATCTAAATATGGATTTCTTAAACAAAAATATCTCTCCTTCCAAGAGCTAACCTGTTCCCAATGAAAAAAAGTTTAATTTTCATGTTAAAATGTTTTAGAAATTATGTAACACTCTTAATATAAGACCCTCCCATCCACAACTGGCAATTTCGGCAGATTATAATGAAAATAAAATAAAATATGATCATATCTTAAAAAAAAAACAATATTATATGCTTTTAAAAACCTAATAAAATGATTTTAAAACGTCCATGGATTAAATGCAGTTTAATTTTAAGTAAAGGTAAATAAAGTTTTTATGGTATTCATTATACAATTCGTGTCGCGAACAAGTGCTTTTTGATTTTAATCAATATAAATTAACATTAATTAAATATAATGAACATTTACTCTTTCTGTGTTATAACAATATTTTATACCGATACATTTATTGCTTTGTTTTATGTAGGTCAAGACTCGCAATGCCTTCTTGCTGCTTTAAGTTATAAATACATCATGACAGACAAAACTGGCGATTTAATTTATAGAAATGTTTGTCGATTTCATATAAATCCGTTCTAATTGATGTTGTCTATTAATAAACAAGCATTTACTATTGTGTAACAGAAGGTTCCCTCTGCCTACCCTGCTGTGTGCGGGATACAGCGTGAAGCTGATTTTTTTATTGTGTATTGTAAGTTTATATTAATGAAATATAAAATGTTTTATCACTGGTTTTTTCGATGCGCAAGGAGTTCTTGTTAAAGTCTACCTACTCTTTGTTTACTGGATCTTTTTTAATAATGTAACGAAGAATGGAATTATCAAAATGTTCATGAGATATTGATGGAAAAGATACCTACTACTAAGAAGTATCTCTCCTGCAGCAAACACAAGAGAAGCCACCTTTATAAAGCAGGTTAAGCAATAATTTTTGTAAATGTGACAATCTACTTCTTCTAAGTAATCTTCTTACTTCTGCCAAACCCAACTTTAACAAATGTATTCACAATAAATACAAACAACTTCAATCATTTATCATTTAGCATTCCGAAGATCAATGTTGCCTGTACAATTATAATGACTGACCCCGATATTAGAAGTATAGGTTTGTTAGTAGAAACACAAGGAAGTTGTTACATTTTAAAGCCTATTATTAAACTAGCGTTGTTAGACACGTCTACATTACAAAAGGTCGATAAGTTATTTCGGATTATTAAATAGATAATACAAGGTCGATACTTAGAACGTGATTTGTTTAATAGAAAATTTTCGTGAACCCTGTAGTAACTTTTACATGTAGTTTTGTATTACGATCGTACTGTTGTGTGTTATAGCTAGCTGTATATTGCTGTAATTTTTAAGATTTTGATGAAGATTTTGTGTGGTTGAACGCCTTAATCTCAGAAACTACTGGTACTGAATATAGTATATAAGATCTGTTTTGTGTAATCATGTATCCATATCGAAACGAAATTGAACGGTCAGGAACTGACTTCCGACCACAACGTGCCCCACGGACATTTTATCCCTTGAAATTCAATAACTTCCTAATAGAATGTCGTATGTTATTACAGCCCTAAATGGTGTTTTGTTTTTGACCGCAATTACAAACTAATCAGCTTCACGCTGTATCCCGCACACAGTAGGGTAGGCAGAGGGAACCTAGTATTAAGACACTCTGTTCCCCAGTTTCGGAGCGGAACGCCGTACTTTGTCTCGAAACCAGAGCGAAGAAATGAAAATATAAATGTAAATAATTATTTCACTTACTCGAGTAGGGATTGAGTCAATCAGTCGATTTTACAGTCACATTTTGCGCCCATGCGCCACGACTGGCCTGGACAAATTAATCATTTGCAATTATTTAAATTACTAAAATACAACTTAAATTCTATAAAAAAAGTATTTATATATTTTTTTTTAGAATTTAACACACGTAGAGCATCCACAAATGACAGTAAAGAATTTTATTGTTCCGACATTCATGAAAAATTTTCACTTTCACCGCATACATTTAAATAATGGAATCTTGAAGATATGACCACCATGACATATAAAGCTGAGCATCCAGTCTTCAATAGCGCGGTAAAATTAGACTGCGCGCAAAATTTTATTGTTATCTAATGTCTTCTATAATATGCATATATTAATGGATAATCTGTATGTCATTAATCTAATTACTTTGTGTATTAAGGTTGCCGCATGTAGAGTAACAACTAAATGAATGAAAATTCATTCTAATAACAATTCACTATATTCCGTTTTTTTGCTAATAATAGCTTGTTTCTTGTATCACCTACACGTTAGAAAATATAACTTTAATATAAAATAAAAAATAAATCAGATTCAGCAGCAGGGCAGACAGAGGCGAGGGAGTGTTAAGACATCAAAGCGAAGAAATAAAAATATAAATTTAAATAAATATTTCATTTCCTCAATTGGGGTTCGGACCCACAACCAGTTGCATTTACAGTCACGTTGTGGCGCCCCTACGCCACAACGTGTCTCATAACTTTAATATGCACAAAACTATTTTAAAAATCTGTATACTTTAGCAACATATATTACACATAGGGTGATGGACAGACAACCTAACTCCACGCAGCGTAAAGGTCACACACCGCTGGTCCGGTGACGCGAACTTCCATTTCTCCCCATTTACGGAGAGTGGCTGCGACTTTTTATCACAAATACCTACCACTTTTAAAAGACTTTATGTGACTAACAAAGTGACAGCGATAAACGCCCTTCGCAGCTATCTCACATACGTCCCTCTCTCCTCACGAATTGTGAGAAATGCCAAAAGAATCCGCTAAGAAAATTTTAAAGAGTTCTCGTTTATGTGTCAATTATATCTTTAAATGGAACGGCATGTATCATTACGAAATTAGCCACATATCGCGTTGGCATCATTGAAAGGCAGGATAAGTGGAATAACTCTCAATTGGAACCAGTTGAATGCATTTCCTTTGGCCCCATTGCGAATCGATGACTGTAAAATAGGGTTGATTTCGTTGCTATAGCATTACTTAAGCGTAAAAATTGGTTGTTTAAAGAATATTGGATTGTCTTTATATATTTTTTCTTTGCATAATCTAATAAAATACGTAGATATGATATAAAAATACTAAAATATACCTAATATACATATATTCAGAGGCCAGTCGTGGCGCAGTCTCTGTAAAACCGACTGGTTGTGGGTTCGATCCCCACTCGAGGAAATGAAATATTTACTTAAATTTATATTTCCATTTCTTCGCTCTGCTGTAGGTCAAGCGCGGCGTTGTTTTCTGCCACTCAACACGCAATGCCGCCAGAATTCGGCAGAAAGTGGGGAACGGAGTGTCTTAACACTAGGTTACCTCTGCCTACCCTGCTGTGTGCGGAATACAGCGTGAAGCTGATTTTTTTTATATATATATTCGATACCGAAATGACATTGTATGTGTATGTGTATGTGAAGATACTTCTGGAGATTACGTAGAACTTTTAAGTCCATTAAAAATGAAGCAATTTACTGTAAAAAAAATATTAAAAATTACCAACAGTGGCAAGAGTCATCGATAAAAAGTAATGAGGCGCCTTTAAACGGGCCACGGACGCGGCGGTAGATCGCTTCTGAATACAAATAACTCCCAAAAACAGGTATTTATAAAGTGAAATGTAACTGCCGTAATGCACCTACTGGTATTAACTGGCACGCCTATTTTGAAGTAAAGTACGGTTGTAGTTCGTTTACTTAGAAAGAAAATAATTAAAGGTAAAAAGTAGCCAAAAATCAAATCTACATCTAAATTCAAAGGGGCCACGACTCACCGACCGTACTGTAAAGTAGCAAGAAGCTAGTTAAAAAGAATCTTAGCAATAAAATCTAGTATTGCGAATTACGCAAGCACAACGGATATTACAAAGAAGCGGGAACGATGTTATAATAAGGCGGTTCTATGAAACCGCGAATTGAGCAAGAGTTTTAAGTAAATTATTTCTGCTAATTTCGGAGAACAAAGCGAGTATTGTTGCCTTAGCCGGGTTACAGTAGCAGACAGTCAGCCATTTAAGTCATATATCGTAATGAATGATTACATAAGTTTGCCAAATTACATACGTGTGAGTCATATTTGAGAAATGAAATTAAAATTAATTAAAAGTTTTATATAATTTCAGCAATCAGAATCATATATGGAAATGCAAAGTGATATATTTATTAAGGTTTTTTTTATATCTAAAAGATATATTATATCTATTTACATAAGCCTATAAGAGAACTCGATATCATGTGCCCAAAAACGTGGTTGACGTGAAACCACGAATCCTTGAAATTGATCTAACCACATGGTCGGTTGTTAGCAACCTACTTTGGTGATACGTATTATTTTACTTCTGAAATCTAAAGCAGTTGAATCGAAAATAAAAACATGACGATTAACTTTGTAAGAATTCGTTTTTATTTGAAAATTTATAAATGTTTTTACTAAAAATGCAACAATTTAACGTTACTTAATTTAATATATATACCTATATTGTTGTATCATATTTCAACACGACAATTTTGCTACGTTAAAAATATTTATTCGGACAAATTAATAATAATAATTGTGTGAATAGCACTTTAAAGAATTTAATATTCATAACAATCTAACAGTAGTTATATATTTAAATCAAAAATATTGAACATTACTTACAGAATAGGTTATTTTGACTAAGTATTGTTTCAATTAAATCGGCCATCGTGGCGTAATGGCATTTCGTTTGATTGTAGACGCGATTATCGTCGGTTCGATCCTCATTCGGGGTAATTAATTATTTTTATCTTCCCGCTTTGGTAAGGCAAAGTCCAGCGTTGAGCTCCTCCACTTCACGAGTGTACTTGTTGCAGCATATATAATAATATACTAATTATTAATGTATTTTTTAAGTTTCTGAACCTCGAAAGGAAAAAATGGAACCCTTATAGAATCACTTTGTTGTCGAAGGTATCAAGATGAAATTTATATCAAGTACTCAGGCTACCTCGAATTAATTCAAATGAATTAATCCAGAGTTTGATACGGAACCCTCGGTATGCGAATCCGACTCGCATTTGACCGGATTTTTTAGTATTCGATTCTAAATGTATCATCCAAAAGGTGTACTTTATATATTTTTTAGATAAATTAAATCATTTTAAACTAAGCTTTAAAATTACAAAAACTTAAAAGTCCAACTAAATTAGCATACAGAATGAAAGCTACCATTCGTGTCCGTACTCTGCGTTTGTGGTATTATCGGGTTATCTGTTCACGTAATTTGTTTTGATTCCGATGCGATAGCGACGCGGTCGCATTCCGATGCACCCATGAATAGTGAATTCGAAATCGAAAGTACTTTGCTCCTTCTAATTTCGACTCTATTGTATAAAAGTACCTATATATCAGCCACTATATTTTTTAAAGATAAAGCTTCTTGTATCTTTAGTTTAATTTAAAATTCTTGTTCTAATCATGTTGAAAAATGCTACCTTTTTCTATTACATTTTTGTATAATACTAGAGGTCTATGGAAAATTCTAATCTAAAGCGGTCAAAATAAAGTCTATATTTATTTTAGATTTTTCAATTTAATATAGACATGATATGTAGACTTCAGTAAATTAAATGCGTAGATTATTTTAGAGGTTTAACTACTCTACTTACACATTTATAACATTTCATAAAACTTCCTTTTTATTTTAATAATTTTATGTACAATATGAAGCTTATCTACATAGATAGCTGTACCTTTTTGAAACTCTTCTGTAACTCACTGTTAAACAACGCCAGCCGAAATTGTGCGGCGTAGAGCGCTATAATTTGGCAGATCGAGGAGTGTAGAGGACAACAAGCACGGTTTTTACGAAATTCCTACGGGAACAGGTCACGAAGGCACAACTAGTCAGGCAAACGAAGGTTCAGGCGGTCACATAATAAATACAAAGCGAAAGCCCAAAAATATTTTTTATAACAAAATATAACAAGAAAACGTATAAGATAAGCCAATGACCCTTATATATTCAAAAGCCCTCGCTTACAGAGTACCAACTCTTAAATTGTATTGATGAATCAATTCACGCCGCAGCATTCACGTCTCCGTAGTGATATTGTGTGCCCTTGTGATATCAGAAAAATAAATTGAGGAACACATTAGATGATAGTATTCATGCTGTCGATAGACGGACCGTAATAAAATCGTTTGGAACTCACGTTTTAAAAGATTTTTTTGTTGAAGAAGTTTACGTTTTACAAATGTAAATATTATGAGAAATAGAATTTCTTACAATATACATATATTAAATGACTTACACGCCGTCGTGGTAGTATAGTAGTAAGCCGTCCTAATAAGGGAGTCAACATCGTCTTTTTTCTAATAGATATAGATTATAATAATTATAAAATAGTTCAAACAAGGTCAATAAATAGCTTTAGGATGTAATCTTTTATATGAAAGGTTTCCTACGTGCTAGTTAGTTATGTAAAGATATATAATTCTTTATTAAATATAAATGCCAATGCTTAATTATTTTTTTATAGAAATGACAAGGTGTTTGTTTTGGATCACTACAATTCGGGTCACCTGATGGTAAGTGATCACTGGCGCCCGACACGAGTACAGGTGCGTCACCAGCTGTTATGATGGAGATAAATGGTACCCATGTCGTATCGACCCGGAAACACTACCGCAGGTAGGCCATACTCATGTTGTGTGGAATATGGGAGGAGGTTCCTACGAAAACACCGGTTAGTTCCCCGGAATAACTTATGATATATGATGTAACAAAAAACGTAGAAACATTTCTAAGTAATACCAAAGCGTCTATGCCTGAATTGTCTATGGTTACTCTTATACTTGTTAACTTTACATTTCTTTGCTTTTAGTAGTAGGTATCCCGCATGTAACAAGGAAGAAAGAATCCATCAAGACATTCCGTTTTCCACTTTATGCCCAACTACTTATTAAAATTTATCTTAAAAATAAAAAATATTAAACATATTTTTTTACCAGTTAATAAGGTAATAACCTACACGAGCAGGATATTACTTAGTAAGGTATCCAGATGATAATACTGACCTACTTTTCGACACACTAAATGATACACATTTTTGAGCGCCACCAAAGGTCAATTATAAGGTCAATTAATGTAATTTATAAAATCGAATGTAGTGTCGAATTCATTGCGTGTTCAAAGCGTGTTTAAAACGGTAGAGTATACAATATTTATAAGAGTCCTTATAAATTATAGTTGAAAACAATGCGTCTACTATAATATATATTTTTTGTGGGTAGAGAGCCTAGTGTCATATTTCTACGTATTCCATTTTCCGCCCGAATTGGAAAAATTTTGAGTGTCGACTCTCAATTCTTCGTATATCCAGACATACTAGCAATTGAAAATAATTTGAAATGGTAAACGGTTTGAATATTATTATAGACTGGTCTTTAAATTTTATTTTAAGGCTATTTAATAAAATTATTAAGATTGATTAAGTTTTTGCGAACTAGCCAAACATAAAATATAAATAGACTGAAAGAATTAAGAGTAAATATAAGTTATAATGATATTAAAATAAAGTTTTTATTGCGTGTTCTTTTTTTTTACATAAGATTACGTACGACATCTACGAGTATAATACTATTTCCTTCTCTGACATAATAATGAAACAATAAAAATATAACATGTAAAACTGAAGCTACTCTAAAGCACTCTAAATTCAATAGTAAAATTCTATATTATAATTTATTATTTACTGTGTATGCAACGTATTTGTTTATAACATAATTTTCCTATTTCCATATGTAGGTATTTATTTTATCAAACCGCAGTGGAAGGAAACTGAAGGCTAAAGATAAACATACCACGCGATGACAATACACGACAAATAAAAAGGATAATATTCATAATTTAAAAACATTCTTTCATTGTACTATTTTGGAGGTCGTCGTGGCGCAGGAGCACAAAGGTGTGACTGTCACGCGACGGTTGTGAGTACGATCCCCACTCGAGGGAATGAATTATTATTTCTTAATATTTTCATTTCTTGGCTATAACACCAAGGTAAAAGCCCTGCGTTGAGTTTCGCCACTTAACAGCACCTCGAAAAATTCAGTGGAATGTAGGGTACGGAGTGACTTAAGACTAAGTTCCTTCTGCCTCCCTGCTATATGCAGGATGGACGTGAAGCTGATTTGTACTATATTCGAAATACAATTGATAGTTTTTCTATCATTCTATATTTAGTGTTCCCGAGAAAAATAAAAGAGCAAGACGACTGATTAGGCATGTCCAACTAACAGCCACGGTGAGGAACATGTGTTATCTGACTCCAAATGTAGGTATGTGAACGGCTAGATTCACGATAACAAGCAAGCGGAACTATCAGCGTACCTAAAGCAGTTGGGTGCATTAAGCAAAACATAAAACAATGCATACTTTTAATTATAGAAACCAACTATTATTTAGGTGAACATATGTTGAAATTTCTTGGAAATATACTGAATTTGGATTACACTTCTGGATGTTCTTATCAATTAAACGAAACGTTTACTCATTCCACTCAACCACGTTTAGAAACAGTTTTACTTCTGATTTTAACTACTCAAAATGTGTTTTTTTATGGAATTGATGTGTTTACTATAGTGAGGATTAATATATATCACATCTGAACTTCCCGTATATATATATGTACCTATGTATATATCCTATATTTCAAAGCACAGCTTTGTTTAAATTTTCTGAACTAGTTTACATACTTTAACCCTATCTCCTTTATCACTTATCTATAGGAACAAAGAAAAGAAACCCAAATGTTAAATAACATTCCGCACTACGAGATGTAAATTCACAATATAGCACTATACCAGATACACCAACCGTACGTCGATTACGAAAATTACCTACACAATTAAGAATGACTCAAGCTCAGTTACTATTATAGCTTTGTAGTCATATGTGATGCATCAAATGATTGTACAGAAACAGAACTCGTTGCATTGGAGACGCATTATCAGCCAAGGTCATAGAGATGTAAATGTATCGCCCTCCATCGTGTTCAGGCTGTCATATGGATGTTTAACCTTGGGATCTTATGTGATACGTGGCTTTTATCAAATAATATCAGCACTTTTAGATATGATCGATATTCTTAGAAGTAAACAAAAAAATAAAAACCTATCGATAATGTTTGTAATACAATTAAATACATACGTAAGTAAAGAACAGTAAAGATTTGTACAGTGTGTTATTCATCGAGACATTTTTAGTGTAGTTATAGAAATCTTGCTTCTAACAAAATTCAAAACGGGGGTTTAAATATCTTAGTAACGTCCATATATTTAATTCCTGGCTTGCCAGTTATACTATAAGAAATTATTAATATCTCTATATATTACTAGAATTTTATTGTATATATATTAATTAAAAATATATATACAATGAAATTCTAGTAATAAATACAGTGATCACAATCGTTATCAGTAAACATTTATTTTCAAGTGTATTTGCACTAATGTTCAAACTTTCCCCATATTGTATATAAAATGATATCATATCAAAAAACCACAAAGGCTAAAATAAAATTAAAAACACCTATTATTAGCATTTTTTAAATAATAATCATTACCTTTTTGAAAGTCGTAATTTCACAATAGTAGTAATAGGGCTATATGCAAAAGAGGTTGTGGGTTCGATTTCGTTTTTAGAATATTATTTTCATTACTTCCTTAGAAGTAACAACTGCCCAATTTAACTACAATACCTACCTAAAACTAGGTATATTACAATATAACAACTAAGTTATATTAACTTCGAACATAAGTAGTTATTAAAAGTAAACTGTTTTAAACGGGTTTCACGGCTAACTTAAAAACAAGTCTCGATATAAGCCGTACCGTTGATCAGCATAAGATGACGTCAATCGTTGCATTTTGCTCCATTTATCGTGAATCTCGGCTGATTCTTGACCCCGAGTGTTCTGGGCGCCAATAGATTTATATCTGAAGATCTGACCCCGCTCACGCTAGAATATTGATAAGGTTGCATTAAAATGAACGATGCGACCTTAATTTATGTTACTGTATTCATAAGCATGCTGCGAGAGTAAACTGTTATGTATCTATAGGTTTTTCAAATCGTACGTAAATTGTTCATAGATTTAAATACCTAATATTAAAAGGTAAATGTTAAATATATTTTAGTAATAATTTAAATAATCAGCGATCAGATTTGTTTCAAAATGTCATAGAATAGAGATAAATGGTATAGGTTATTGTGCACTTCATTATGTTTGGTTGAGATGTCAAGATTTAAAGATATAGCAGTGTATATATAGTATACGTTTAATTATTACTCTGAAATAATGCTATGAGGCCAGTCGTGGCGCAGCGGCACGAGGTGTGACTGTAAAATCGAATGGTTGTGGGTTCGATCCTCACTCGAGGAGATGAAATATTTACTTAAATTTATATTTCCATTTCTTCGCTCTGGTGTCGAGGTAAAGCGCAGCTTTGAGTTCTGCCACTCAACACGCAATGCCTCCAGTATTCGGCAGAAAGTGGGGAACAGAGTGTCTTAACACTAGGTTCCCCCTGCCTACCCTGCTGTGTGCGGGATACAGCGTGAAGCTGATTTATTTATTTAAATAATGCTATAATTTTAATTATTTATTTAAATCATAAAAATTTAAATATCTTCGAACAAAATGCTGTTTTCCATTACCAAGCGCGTACATACATAGGTATATTTTGTAACCACACTTCATGTGATATTATGAAAGTAATTGGTTCGTAAATTCGAAAACTGTCATCAGTAATTACTAGCAAATATAATAAATTGCATCGTTGACACGAACTAGCTCTTAGAGTCTCGCAATGTGATTCTAAATAGTGTGTCATAGTTAACGGGAAAAGATTTAACTTGGTGTGCCTTTTATAGGAACTTGTCGCGTCACAGAACACTCCTTAATGATCATCTTGTTAAACATCTTACTTACAGCGGTTGCACAAACCAGACTTTCAATTTGAATACCCTTAGTAGGGATATAAATGAAAAGGCATATTTAACTCTTGTGCCATGCCATTGTGTTACAAACAGTATATAAAATTTAACTAGAAGCGAATAGCACGCTTTTATACATTAATCTAAATTCGTCCACGAACCATGATATAATGTAACAAATAAAAAAAAAATGATTTAAACAAAATAAATATTTTAATAAAAACTTAATTGCTAGTAAGCAAAAAGCAACAATCGTATGAGCGTTCTCGGTATCGAGTCGAGTGTGAATCATCAGAAAAATCGATTTGATCGATAATATCGTTTTACCGGATTCATTTTACAAAAACCCCTCGACAAAAGGTTTCAATAGTAGCTGTGTAAAAATGATACAGCAATCACTTGACAGGTATCACGTCCGTGGGCTTCTTGAGGTGACGCTGTAATCAGAATTAACTGTAAATATGATCTGGTGCAAAGATTTTTTTTAAATATGTACACAGTAGTTTGTCGTTTATTTGTTATATCTTTGAGGTAACAACTAGTGGCTTAGCAGTTTCAGTTCACAGACTAGTAAAAAGAAAAGCACTAGAATATATTTAAATATAAGAATTCAGCGTAAACTGAACGAAAAAAAAACACTAACAAATACTACTCGACATCTAGCACAAATTTGAATATCATATATCTAATGACTAGTATATTTACATATCAATTTGTACTGATTGCAAAATTGGCATATTAATAATTTAATATTGTCATATGCATTAAGTAATCTGGCGCCATTTAGGTCTAATAAAGACTTGTTATGTTAAATTTTACTGGTGCATTGCACCGCAGCGGTGTAGGGTAATTAAAGGTCGGCGACCCGTGCAATTCTCATATGTGGAGCTAGAAATTTATGTATTTTTTTAGCCTTTTTCACGCTGTATCCGGCATATCGATAGGAGGCAGAGGGAGCCTAGTGTTAGGACACTACGTTCCGCACTAGGAATTTATTCCCCCGAATTGGAATCGATCTCACAACCGGTGTGTTTACAGGCACACGCCTATGCCAATGCGCCATGACGGCGCCTTTTTTTTTCACTTTCACGTACTTCCTCCCTTTAGAAAGAGTTTGTAGAGAAACTAGAGTGTATCACTTTGTTCTCCACTTTCGCATACTTTGTACTATTGTATTATATTACAGAAATTTATAATATATTTCCTCCAGCCAAATAAATAAAACGCTTACATACATATTAATATTCTTTAAATCATAGTCAGTTCAAGTCAAATTAGAACTAACAACGCGTCTAAGTAGACTTAAGTGCGCCATTTCTCACAGTGAATGTAGGAATTTATCATTAAAAGAACCCTTGTTTGGAGCTTTAAGGCGTGCTACTCGACAACCGCGCTAAGGTCACAGGTATTCAAAACAAGGTTGACGATCAATGAATATTTACATCAATTAATTATTTATTCAAAATCACCTGTATGTAGATCGTGAGAAACGACGGGGTAGAATTAGAAACTACTTATGTAATTTTTTACGCCTTCCTAACAAACACATTTCGAAGAAGTACATTAAATTTACATATAAGAACATCCTGTAATAACACGAAAGATTTACCTCGTTCAGCTTTGCCTTTTTAAAAAGCTATCGTGATCTAAAGAGCCTACATTCCTTAAAACAGTCTTAGAAGGGCTTCGCGATGGTAAACGCATCGGCATTCAAGTGTCAAGCCGGGTATTGTCCAAAACGGGTCCGCCCTGTTCCCGGCACGCTTTTTGTTCAGATACGTGAGACTCCATGGCGCGTCTTAACGAGCATCAAACCTGTTCTACATTTCTCCGCGTCACGCCAAACGTGGTAGTGTATTCTACTTACCACTGAATCTAACAATGCCTAAGTAAGAACTCGTCCAGCCTAATAGAAATGTTGGTAGATTTGCTTTATTTTGGCAGATAGTCACCGAATGATAAAATTGAGCATATTAAATATCATCAGCTTCACGCTGTATTCCGCAAACGGAGTGTCTTAACACTAGGTCCCCTCTGTCTACCCTAGACAGAGGGGACCTAGTGTTAAGACATTCCGTTCCCCACTTTCTGCCGAATTCTGGAGGCATTGCGTATTGAGTGGCAGAACTCAACGCCGCGCTTTGCCTCGACACCAGAGCGAAGAAATGGAAACATAAATTTAAGTGAATTTCATCTCCTCGAGTGGGGATCGAACTCACAACCAGTAGGTTTTACAGTTACACTTTGTACCACTGCGCCACGACTGGCCTCAAATCATCGTTATAATAATATCATAATAACATACTTTCACTTGTAATTTAATGAACTATTCCATAGCAATTGGTTACTGACAATACAAAAATGGAGGCGGTAAACGACAGTTATTCATATTATATTATCAAAAGTTATTATCAAAGAAAAAAGAAGAAGATCACGCAAAGGTTTCCTTTCACCTTCTCGGAACGTAACCCGCTAATTACAGAGTTCACCGGTCTCATGTTACAGGCAACCCGATTTGGAGAACTCGTGATACCTACAAACTATTGGTTGCACGTGTGTTTTTTATTATTATATTTACAGTATGTAATTTGTTGCACAAACAATAAAGCAACTAACTAGTCAGGTATTTGAAGGCAGTTGTGTCGCAGTGCAAAAAGCGTATAAGTAAGTGCGACAGGTTATGAGTTCGATTCCCACTCGACACTAAATATTAAATATTTTCATTACTTCACCCCTTAACCCGGCGGAAAATTGGGCACGGAGTGTCTTAACACTAGGCTACCTCTGCTGAAAAAATATCTATCAAATATATAGCAGCCAATCCACACGTCAAAATTTAGAAAAAAAATCTAAAATTTCCTAACGATGTACCAACAGACGAATATTTATTGAGTAGAAGAAGTTAAGTGAATGGCAAGTTGAACTAAACACAATATAAACAAACATAGCATTTCAATTCAATTTAACTTAATAAATTTAGATGTTTGCTAATAGCTACACGTCTATTGCCCAAGACACCAGATAACGGAGATTTATAGGTAGTGACTTACCATAAAACACTTATCCCGGCGCAACTAGTTAAAACGGAAACCTGGGTATAGATTTAATTAGTTACATCCTTAAAAGTCGCGACTGGCAACAGCAAGAAGTCCTCGTTTAGGCAAACCAACCTCGTTTGCAGCAACATATATTCTTTAATCACCACTAATGCCAGTTATATATAGTATTTCATAGTATCGTGGGAATTAAATCAATAATATCTATATATAATATACTTGACTTAGATGCAATTAAACTAGTAATTCTAATGTGACATTAATGTGCGGATTCACATCCAACAACTTTTATTATTCTTTAGTAAAAATATGTTTCTAATCGTTAGTACAACAAGCAATCTTTTAATTTACGTATAATTATCCAAACAGCTCTTACTTTTTACAAAACAAGTCTTTTTGACACCTGACTTAATTGCGAAATTTTTAAATTATAGTTAGTTTTTCTGTTTTCTTCTTTTTTCCCCATCATGATAGTAACGGAAATTCGCCTACTGAATTTTACATATAAAGATGTTGAATAGTAAAAAAGATAAATGTATATTGCCGATCAACAAAATCAATTCACATGAAGTTTCAACTAAAATATGATGATGATGATGATGAAAAAAAATCATTAAATTTAAACAAAACTTTCCATTTAATAAGAAAATTTGAATTTGAAAATCGAGGCCGCTCGTGGCGCAGCGGCACGAGGTGTGACTGTGAAACCGACTGGTTGTGAGTTCGATCCCCACTCGAGGAGATGAAATATTTAACTAAATTTATATTATCATTTGCTCGCTCTGGTGTCGAGATTAAGCGCGGCGTTGAGTTCCGCCACTCAACACGCAACGCCTCCAGAATTCGGCAGATAGTGGGGAACGGGAGTGTCTTAACACTAGGTTCCCCCTGCCCTGCTGTGTGTGGGATACAGCGTGAAGCTGATTTAATTTTTTTTAATTTTATTTGAAAATTGATTATTCTATCCAACATTCCGCAACATCTGCTTAACAAGCTTCATTAGAGGCATGTCTCAACATGGCGCGGGCAGTTCACCTCGCTGTACCAGCACCTAGTTAGAGACAACCGACCTTTGTCAATCACGTCGCACAGACTCGTGATTAATACCCGGCGACAAAATAGATTGCTTAGGAAATAGCAACGTATAAATAGGAAATTGCATTGCATCAATAATTATTGATATGCATTTATTATTTTACTTTCATAATATCTATGGGTGACGAGAGTTAAAATAGAGCTAGTTAGTATAGCAATCAGCTTCACGCTGTATCCCGCACACAGCAAGGTGGGCAGAGGGAATTTAGTGTTAAGACACTCCGTTCCCCATTTTCTGCCGAATTCGGGAGGCATTGCGTGTTGAGTGGCAGAACTCAACGCCGCGCTTAGCCTCGACTCCAGAGCGAAGAAATGAAAATATAAATTTAAGTAAATATTTCATCTCCTCGAGTGGGGATCGAACCCACAACCAGTCGATTTACAGTCACACTTCATGCCGCTGCGCCACGACTGGCCTCAATCAAGATTTTATTTATTTTATATAGTATAGCAATAAATGAATATAAACAAAAAAAAAAAATTAATTGCGAGGTTGAGTACCTACCGCCACTCAACACACCCTCGAGAATTCGGTGGTAAGTGGGCAACGGAAATGTCTTAACACTAGGTTCCCTCCGCCTCTCCTGCTAATTCTAATCAATATAAAATTACAATACTGTTGCTTTTCTTTACAATTTCACTGTTTATCATAAACAACTACTTGACTGCATCGATTAGAGAAGAATAGAAAAAAATAAACAAGTAGTTACTCTCGCATAATAGTGTTGGCGAGATATTAATCATATCTATACTAGATACTTAATATTTCAATCTCAACGAATACCTATAGCAATATACACCCACCCCAAACCAGCAATCTAAAGTGGCTTTTATAGGCCACGATAACGCCAATGGAAAACGCTGGTTTCAATGCCGCAAAATCTGATAGGATTTGTATTACCACTTTCTAGAAAGCCTGCTCGTTGCTAGTTAGCTCGGACTACGTTGTTTAATTGATATAAAATATTGGTAATTATGAAAGTATAAATATAAATAAAACACATAATTTGAGAAATTATTAAATTCATATATTTAGTTAAGTTTTACGTTAATAAAATTAAATATATAATTCAAACGGAAACTATAATTAACTCAGAAGCAAAAATTATTTAATTTATGGCATACATTTCAATGCCTTATCATTTATTTATTTATAGTATCCTGTTTCCCGCATACACAAGGTAGGCAGAGGGAACCTAGTGTTAGGACATTTCGTTCCTCATTTTCCGCCGAATTCTGGAAGCATTGCGTGTTGAGTGGCTTTGCCTCCACACTAGAGTGAAGAAAATGGAAATATTAAATATTTTATTGCCTCGAGTGGGGATCGAACCCACAACCTATCGCGTTTACAGCCACACTTTGTACCCCTGCGCCACGACTGGCCTCAATGCCTTATCGAGAGCACGATATTTGTTCGTACGGTAGCTACTTTATGTAATGACATTGCTTGCAACTGCATTTTTCTCATTCACATCACACACGCAATGATTCATGCAGCTCACTTTCAAATCCTCCATTGTCTTGTATATAACCATTCAAGATGCATATAATTTTGATCGTCTCGATTCAGTGTGTGTTGTTTACTTAACAGTATTTACTATTTATATAAGTGTTTGTACGATACAATGTTTATAAAGTATGTAATATAACTTTTAATTTAATTTTGTACAGTTTTTATGCATTTATTGTATAACGGTAAACAAAAGAAAAATCACATCACCGTAAGTAGAAATTGCAATCAAGGAGTAAAAGTGGTAGGAGCAGGTGCAGACCTTGGCGTTATCAGCTTCACGCTGTATCTTGCTCACAGCAGGGCAGGCAGAGGGAACCTAGTGTTAAGACACGCCGTTCCCCACTTTCTGCCGAATTCTGGAGGCATTGCGTGTTGAGTGGCAGAACTCAACGCCGCGTTTGGCATTATCAATTACAATTATAAATATAAATACTCTCTATCTATATAAATAGGTTTTGTATCTGCAACCACAATCTTATATCACACGTCCTAATTTAGTGCCATTATAGCTTTAAGTGTATATAAAAAGCAATAGCTTTACCTAAGTATCATAAGATTCTCACGAAAAAGAGCACTTATCAAATCAAAAATCTAGTAAATGAGCCATAAACCGTCAGAAACGAGAAACGAGCCGCTATACAAACAGATCGAAGAAGTGTTACAAGGACCGATATTTACATGCGAATATCGAGTTAGCATTTGAATAACTGGTCACCTCAGGGAATACGCAGGTAAGACGCGAAACGCACTCGGTGTTTATTTATAGAAATGCAATACGGCCGTACGGGCAGGATGTTTGACGTAATGCACCAAACGTTGAATTTACAGCACTAAAGTCGTAAAGGTTTCGACAGCGAGTGGAGCGGACCCATTAATGACTACGTTGGACTCGCAAGAGGTAACTGCTTACTTGTGTTTCCACCAAAATCGAGAGGAAAAGAGCAAGCGAGCAGAAAGAGTTGAAATTAACTCGCTTAGCTCTAGGGACTGGAGCGAAGTAATTATAAAATCCAAAAATCTATGTTGGCAAAAATGTAAACTTATCTTATTTAAAAGGAGTCCGCTCATTTCTCTTTCGCAGTGGAAGGCTTAACAGGCAACTCTTTGCTACATTTATGACTTACGCAATAAATCCAAACACTTTCGATGCGCTTTTACAAATAGGTATGTAGAATTGTATTTTATAACAACAGTAGGTGTGACTATTGTTTTAGATTAAAATACCTATATAAATGTTAATTTTGATGACTTCAAATATATTTAAAGAGCATAAAAATTATAAACGACATTCTTATCGACATTTTACCACATATAAAAGTATTATAGGTAAATTCTTTCACAGAACATTCGGATCCTCCTTATCGAGGATTAAGCCAGCACCAGCTATAAATCAATTTGATGCTGGCAAACAGAAGCCGTATTAAAGAAGTCTACGTCACGATACATTGAATCGAGAATACAGGAAAGGAAGACTTACGTTGAAATAATTAGTATGTACAAGTGTTACCGCTACATGACGTAAGTCCTGGGCACGTGGGCGTTGAACTACTGTTTAGTATATAGAGTTAACTTCAAAAGCGTTACGGACCGAATAATGGCTATCGAGTTGGAAAAATAATAGCATAAACTGTAAGTTTTTTATGTTTAAGTTTTAATTTAGGAGTTTTTTATAATAAATAAATGTATTTGAACAGTATAACTAATTTGCTCTGTCTAAATCCATTGATGTGTGTATGGTAGAGCCATATGCTGTTATTTAAATAAATAAATATAAGTATGTGTATTACTATAAAAAAATATATTATGTAAGTCCTCTAATATAAATGCTTAACATACAAATAGAACCACCAGGTAAATATGAATTAAAAATGTAGAAAAATAATAAATATATTACTATTTGCCTTATGTTATGTTGTAAAATAGTAAATGTTTTGAAAGGACAACTATCCCGTTAACTGTAACGCTGGTAGCAAGTTGGTGTGGTTTGTACAAAAACTATTTGGTTAAGCAGAGACGCGTCGTCGGGCAGCTTGTTTTAGTGAAGTCCCTTTTTACGTCCCGCGGTGAGCCGTGAGGTTGCATTCCCGCCGCCGTGCACCTTCGAGCGCTTAGCCCCAACCGACAATTGAGCAACTCTTATTACAATTGAACTTAGCTTAAATTTTACACTTATATAGTAAATATATTATAAGTTGTTAAGTTAAGGATATGGACATATTTTTGAGCATTAAAATTACCTTTTGTGTATCGAAAATAACTGTTATAACATGTAAGTTGTAACGAATCGAAATGTAAATGAACATAAGCCGGCCGTGGACGGATCTTGAATAATTCATATAATCGAATAAATAGAGCATTGATAAACACTTTGTGTTATCAGAAGTACACAGATAAAATTATTAAACGACTCCACTAACCTGATGGCTCGGCGCAGTCGCTCAAAATCCAAGCTGCATTTTAACCTCAAAAAGCACCTTAAGCACGGTCACGAAATCGAAGGTCACTGTTATGTTAACTTGCATAATAGCACTCACTTTTTTACCAGTTGCGAATAAAAACCAAAACGCGATTGACGGTTAAAGTTAAAGCTGTTATCATAAACACACGAATGCACAGTTCGTTGCACGTTTATTTCTCAACAAGCGACACGAGTATCCATTCGAAACACCATCGTATCGCATATTTTCAGAGTCTCCTGTATAAAGAGAGCACCAAGGAGGACTCTATGTCATAAATTGTGTGAAATTTTCGATAAAACATGACACGGTCGTGCACAGCACCTCGTCTGACACGACGAATATGGCGGATGAATTTGAACTACGCTTGCGTTGCCTTGCAAGTCTGGCTGTCAGTTGAAAAAAAACATTACTGAAAGTGGCGCCATCTGTAATAAGCATCGAAAACTTCCTTATTTTATATACTAAGCTGGTAGTTATTTGTGCTAAAGTATTTTAAAGTGCTAAAATATTTTTACACATGTCGCTAGTGTGCCTTAGTTTTGTTTCTTCAAAGCGTCATTAGGTGTCGCTACAAAAAAATATGTACTTATTTAAGTTTATTTTAATGTTAGTTTGAACTTAGATCCATATTGAATATTGTTATTTTATAAAGGCCAGTCGTGGCACAGGGGCACAAACTGTGAATGTGTGTGTGTGTAAAATCGAATCGGTTGTGGGTTTGGTCCCCACTCGAGGAGATGATATATTTATTTAAATTTATATTTTTATTTTTTCACTCTGGTGTCGAGACAAAGCGCGGCGTTGAGTTCCGCCACTCAACACGCAGTGCCTCCAGAATTCGGCGGAAAGTGGAGAACGGAGTGTCTTAACACTAGGTTCCCTCTACCTGACCTTCTGTGTGCGAGATGTAGCGTGAAGCTATTTTTTTATTTTCTTTTATAAGCATGTAAGACTGCTAGATTTTATTATTCTTCACTTCACAGTAAGAGAATGCACGTTAATACTAAGTTTAATACGCAGAATCTGTTTAAGCATCTTCATTCAATTAAAGCAATGTCGTAGGTGTGTGATATCTATAAAATCCTTTTAACGAAGTCAGATGCTAGCGTTATAAGAGCATTGAAGGTTTGCCTAGCGCAACAGGCGGACACCTCAAGCCTTTTTGTGGACAAAAATAATTTTGGGTTGACATAAAAGAAACCATCTGAACTCTATAAGTTTCCAAAATATATATTATAGTATTAGTGTTCCAAAAAAGGGAAGGGGCTCAGAGCTCGAGTTAACTCCATTAATTTATGATAGAAACAAAATCTACAGATTATATATTTTCCTATATTCTACAAGCGTCTAGTTGTAGATTACTACAACTACGTCTATGATCACGGAAAAAATATTGGCCTTATACTATAAGTTTCTGTGCATTTCGAAATGGCATTTGATAGAGTTGTAAAAAAATAAAAAAAAGATGGAAATAATAACCGAACACTATGTAAACGGACAATTGCTGCAGGCTGTAAAGTCTCATTATAGAACGTGTGCAAATAGAAGCTGGCATATATCTTTGGCTCGATATCCAATTGAGTGATAAACAAGGCTTCGTTGTGTCTAATTGGCTGTTAAATTTATATATGGGTCTCAAAATAGGGAAACAAAGTGGCATGGGAGTGTAAAAGGTGAGCTGAGGGTAAGTTGCCTGTTTTACGGAGATGATCCATTAGGGGCCGTTCAAGTATTACGTAAGCACTGTAGGGGGACGGGGGGGTCTTGGGTATGCTTATTTTCGATGACATGGGGGGTGGGGGGTCTAGCTAATAATTACGTAAGCAGAAGTTATTTATTTTTTCATATATATTATGGCTATATTTGGTAGATGTATGTATGGTAGACGATATAACTATTCGTTTTATAATATAATATATATGCTTATTATATCGAGAGCTTCGAATATTGTGAAATATGAAATCATACGGAAGCGCCATATTAAAATAATAAAAATATAAATAGAATTTATTATAAAAGTGTAATGATAGGAATAAAACAGACAATTATATTTTAAATTATTTATTAATTATTATCAAAGTATATTCAGTTTAATACGACACATTAAATAACAGCAAGATAATATTTTCTTATTTAACACACAACACAAAATAAAATTATTTTCTCCTGGTGCGGTAACGGAGAGCCACCAAAGCGAGTAAATGGAAGGAGAGGTACAAGGCGACCAGAGCCGCGATGTCGACCCAAAATTTATTGGACTCGAAGTCGTATATCTCGAGGACCTCGTCGCCGTTGCTCAGACATGGTGCCTGGCCTGCTGGATCCGGTGGACACGCTGTAAATAAAACACAAGATTAAAATAAAAAAAATACAGTCGAATTAATAACCTCCATTTCTTACACAAGAAATAATTATTTATAAGAAATAATTCACTACGATTTTGCTACTTAAAATGATTAAGGCAAAACTTTTAAAGATTAAATAAAATAAAGGGGCAAGATCCTTGCTGGTTCTTTATGAGCTTCATCAATAAACAAACTAAACTAGGTTAAAATATATATATATATATATATATATATATATATATATATATATATATATATATATATATATATATATATATATATATATATATATATATATATATATAACCTACATCTTTTTTCATTCGTTCAACCTGCTTATATGACAGGTGTTGACAATTTTTGTACCTGGATTCTAAGAAATGTTAACAAGCAACCCAAAAATGTTTTATTTCTATTTTTATGACATTGTATTCGTGGAATGGGTTTACAATGTCTACCACAACTTTACTGATGAACTTATTCATATCATTGTAAGAAGCATTAGGTATATATAAAATTCGGCAATCTAATTTAATAAACCGGTGAAGTGCGAGTCGGACTCGGAATGAGATTTTCTTTATTTGTATTGTGAGTTCACACATTCTGACAAATTTCATAACCATAGGTCCACGGGAACTCTATAATAGCTTTTGATTATGTGGCGAATTTCATACAAAAATCTGGAAAATTGATGCATAAATGCTCGTATCTTTCGATTGCGATTACTTAGAAACTTGAATATTTGATATTAATTCCTGCTTGAAACGTCCACGTTATCTCAAGAAAAATGAACTTAACAGACAGACAGACGGACAACAAAGCTATCCTATAAGGTATTTAATTAGAATGTATAAAAATTTGAAGCATTTTTACACGTTTTTTAAATAAGTATTTACTAAAGTACTTTAAAAATTAAAAAAATATTCTATAAAGATTTCTTAAGCTTTTATGTTTTATAGTTCTTACGTATGAAATTATATATAAATGAAAAAATATACTGTCAAATATTATTCTCGTATGCGATATGATTTATTATAGCGTCATAGAATGTTTATTCATGTATTTTTACGTGCTCCTTTATGTATATTTATGCTTTTTATAGCCACAATCTGTTTTTACTTAGATGAAATAGTAAAAAAATAATCTTTTAAATGCATTAAATATTTTTTATCTTGACATAATCGGTAAAACAAACCTATTTATAGGCCTTCGCATTGCGTACCGAAATACTGCTAGACTGTAACCGCGAACGTTCTGGGTTCAATTCTCAGTTGAAGAATGAATTATTATTATTGCCTACGGAAATTGTGCAGTGTGTGGGAAATGGATTATTCTTTTTCATTAGGTTTCATCGGCTCAACCTATACTACTCTATATTACGCGTGCTATAAAACTTACTTATATTTTGAACTCCGTCCCACTGTAAAATACTTATTGCCTCGTTAGAGTACATCAGCCAGGATAAGTGGCGTATCCAAGATATATATTTCGGTATTGAACTGAAATAAAAAAAAATTAAAAAATCAATATTGAAATTGTAGATTTTTAAATTTTAATCCAAAGCATTCACGTATTCAAACTAAAGAAGCTTGTGATATAATACTCTATTTCCATAGAGAGACTAAACTTGAAATTTATAAATATTTTTAATTAATTTATTATTTTTCATCCACCATCTACCATCGCTTGCAGTATTATTAGCTAGCCATATTCTAGAATAAGATAACCCACTAAATATTTAAAAAACTTAATTATACACAACAAATTACAATCCTAGTTCTTATTTTTGAAGAAAAAATACAAAACAAGAACAAGTTACCTTAGTTTGATGAAGAGCCCCGAAGTCATCATTAAAGAGTAATCAAAAGGCACGAGGTAAGCTATCGCCAGCGGCATCGACCCGAATGCGCAAGAGAAGAATGATCCTACAATAGATATTTTTTACTCTATAGCGTTTTAGAGGAGACCTCTTTATTGTGGAGAAGGCAGAAAAAACTAAGTAAGATATTATGTGTTGTTGTGTTATGGATCCCCATTAGACGTTTCATATAATAATAGGTAATTCCTAAATTATAATTTTTATATATTTTTAATTTTATATATTATAAATTTGTGGGTTCGATCCTCAATCGAGGAAATTTAATATTTATTTGAAATTTATATTTTATTTCTTCACTCTGTTGTCGAGGTGCGGTGTTGAGTTCCGCTACTCAACACACAATGCCTCCAGAAATCGGCGGAAAATGGGGAACGGTGTCATAACACTAGGTTCCCTCTGCCTGTCCTTCTATGTGCGAGAGAAAGCGTGAAGCTAAAAATAATTTAATAAAAAAAAAATAGTAAAAGTATGTTACGCGCCATCTGGCTTGTCGGCAACTCTCGGGTACGCTGTCGCCGAGCGGTCGGGGAGGGGCTTGGCGAGAAAGGAGTGACGCGCGCTTATAATGTCAAATTTGGGCGGGAAAATGTTTTGGTTGGAGTGAGCAGTGTAGTGAATTATAATTAACATTATTGTAAAAAATATAGTTATTGGAAGTGAATAAGTGTTTCAATATCTACTTTTTGCGTTACAAGTAATTATATTTTTATTAGTTTCCGAGTAACTTACCGCATGCAATCGCAACATTCAACACAAGGATTGATACAAAAACAGTAAATCCAAATGCATAGAATGTCCCTCGAAGCCCCGCTATCCAATATACGACCAGGGTAAACAACGTCGGCTCTATCACTAGACCAGGGAACTGTGGAAAAAAATTATAAATTTATTATATTTTTTTTTGGTGTTTTTCAATATTTTAGTGTTACATTGCGTTTTGACCCCCATGATTAGCGTACGCGGGGCATTCCCCCGCGATCGCCAACACTTCACGAGCGTCCATCAAAGCTCGTAATTTTTATCTTCAGGGGCGAGCTACACTCGCCCCTCCCAGCCCGGTGACGCTGTCAAGACCATTCCAGGTCCAGTCGAAAAAAAAAAAAAAAAAATTGCGTTTTGTAAATACTTAACATTAAATATTTATGTTTATATTTAAAACTGTACCTCTCAAATGACCAGTTAGAGCATTTTATTAATAATTTTTTTGATTATGTTTTGTCTTATACACTACTAGAGGGCGCGCGCGGCTTCGCCCGCTTATTAGGAGTAAATTCCAAAAACACCAAGAAATACGTGTTCAATAAAATATTTTTAACAGTCTGAATTTAAATTTTTATAAAATTCGGTGGCAATTTAAAGATTTTTCCATATAAACTTTCAACCGCTTATTTCAACCCTTAGGGGGTGAATTCTTAAAAACCATGAAACACGTGTTCAATGAAATATTTTTAAGAGTCTAAATTTCAAATTTTATAAAAATCGGTACAGATTAATTTTTTTTTCCATACAAACTTTCAATCCCTATTTCATCCCTTTAGGGTTAAAATTTTTCAAAATCCCTTCTTAGTGGATGTCCAGAATATGAAAATAAACATCTGCCCAAATTTCACGTTTCTACCATCAGCGGTTACGGCTCTGCGTGCGTCTTACCTCAGTCAGTCAGCACAAGTCCTTTTATATATATATAGATTGTAACAGAATTAACCACCATAAGGGAAGTAGTCCCAGGAGTACACATTTTTAAAATAACAATGATTATTTTATAAATATGTAAACTTTGTAATAAATAATTCAAACTACTCTCCATTTTGAGCCAATTACTCTTTCACTAAAAAACAAAACATTTTCAACCCAAACGATGGTTTTGAACCTCGCCCATATGTGTAACAATAGCAAAATCTTTGAGATGTTATCTCTAAAATTCTTCAGTTACTGACTGACAAACAACACACAGCACTAAAGATAGGTACTTTCTTGTTTCTTATTTCTCATTTATGATATTTATTTTTATTACTTATGTAATTTTTACCATTATCGTTATTTTATTTTATTTTTTCTTAACAAATTATAGTAACTTATCCTTTTTAAATTTATGTAGTTAGACTTTACCAATAATTAATATATATATATATATATATATATATATATATATATATATATATATATATATATATATATATATATATATATATATATTTTTAACTTTTATACACTAGTCTCCTATGTTGCATGAGGTATTCGCCTTAAAAGGTAATGCATTTAGAAGTAATATAGAATTAAAATGTTAATATTTTTGTAAAATGAATGTAATTTACCACTGGTGAATCTAAATAAATAAATAAATAAATAGAACGCTGTAATTAGTCATAAATTTCTTGAGTAGTGTAGCGAAGCAATAAGAGATTTTTTTCCAAATTCTATAGAAACGAGATAAAACGCTATATTACCTTTTATAGTTCACGCAAACAAAATTGCGGGCAATAACTAGTTTTTATAAAACACATACCAAAGCAATCATCCTGGACACATAATACATCGGCGTTGTATACAGCCCGGCCCGTAGTTCCCTATGTAACATGGGAAACTCTTCGGGCAACATGTGAAGTACTGAATACATAGGTATGAACGTGTTCTCCGCAATTATTATGAAAACCGCCCCTTGGACATCTTGTATGCCGGCTTGGGTAAGTCGCGCTGTTCCTATGAAGCACAGTCCCGCTGTGAGGGCTATAGCCTAAAAGCAACAAAAATATATTTAATATATTACATAATTAATTTAAGAGGGCAGTCGTGGAGCAGGGGCACAAAGTGTGACTGTAAAACCAACTGATTGTGGGTTCGATTCCCACACTAGGAGGTGAAATATTAACACGAGGTGTCGAGGACAACACGCAATGCCTCCAGAATTCGGCAGAAAGTAGGAAACGGTTGAGTCTTAACACTAGGTTCCCTCTTTTTATTTCAATACAATATTTTTAATTCAATACAATATTTACAAAATTGGATTTATTATATGTTTTTTAATTTTTTTTATAATTTAATGGAATGATAGTTATTAATTTTGCGTATTTTTATTCCTTGACATATGTATATGTGAATAATTAAATAAAAAGTAGTTTTATCCAAATTTTATTTAAAGATAAATCGGAGTGTCTTAACACTAGGTTTCCTCTGCCTACCCTGCAGCGTGCGGGATACAGCGTGAAGCTATTTATTTATTTAAAGATATTTTTCATTCAAAGTCAGATTTGAACCAACAGTCTTTGGTTGAATAGTGTTAATTATCAATCAATAATGATTGATTTCACAAAATATTTCTAGCCAATTTATTTAAAGATTTTATTATAAATAGATTTATTAAGGAAGTAAAAGTTTTTAAATTATTACTAGTAGTATATGTTTTTAAAATAAAAAATTAAAATATATATAAAAACAATACTTACCAATTTTTGTAATATTCGAACAAATTGCACTCTTGGATCCCTTAGTATGATTAGAAGATATCTGTACACGAGCCAAACGATCTTCGTATGGAGTAAAGGAGATTTGAAATTGTTATTGAATTTTGATCGCTTTGTTTCCTGGAATATTTTGAAACAGAAAATAATAATTTTAATATATATTTTTTTAATAAAGTATTGCAACAGAAGAATATATATTTTTTGTAATTATGTAAAATGTGACATCGATAATTATGATAGTTTCAATATGTCTATATAATATTTCATATTTCAATCTCGAAGGACTGAATTTTAATATCGTCCATATGTAGATAAGTCTCTAATTCCCAGCAATTGGAATGTTGTAGATATGTGAATTTTAATTCGGAGACCACAAACTTAGCAATAAGAAAATTAAATAAATCCTTGATATAGGTACGACGTTTATTATTTAATAGATATATTTTTATTATTATTTATTGGAAGTAAATTAAATAGTGGTAAATGGTGTTTATTATTAAATAGCTATACTTTTATCCAGAATTCGGCGGAAAGTGACGAACGGAGTGTCTTAACGGACGGACGGACGAACGGAGTGTCCCTCTGTCTACCCTGCTGTGTGCGGGATATAGCGTGAATTGATTTATTTATTTAGTTTTATATATTCATAGATTTTTTCATTTGCAGGATTTATAGATATATATCTACTATCTTACTTACTATATTATCTACCTGTTTATAATTTACTTAGTTCTGCTTTATTTACTATTACTTTATATTAATTGGCCAAAATTTAAAAACCTTGTTTTATATAAGTAATCATTTTATTCAGAATTTTAAAATTAACCAAATTATTTAATTGAAAAATATGCCAAAATGAAAGTTGTAATAATGTTTCCGTGTTCTTAAGTGCTTATACGAATTGAAGTAATTTATCTTCGTAATTATAAAGATATTAATTAAAAAAAATAAGAAATTGCTTTTATTTTTTTTATTTTTTAAAACCAAACGCAATAAGAAATTAGTTGAAATGTTATAAAGTATGTACCTAATGTAATTTCGGCAAATCTATAATATATAATATATTTCCCAAAATTACATTCATTCCTTTATTTTAAAAATAAGTAACAAGCAAAAATAAGTGTGTTAAATATTTTTACAAAAAAAAGCCATTCGCTATGCCGAAATCGGACTTCTATCGCTCAACACAAGCAAAGTCTTGCATTTTTGGCTCAAAATTTCAATCAATAGAAAAGTAAACAGAAATAGTAAGGAAATGATCATTAAATCCACAAGTTGCAAGTGGCCACTAGTATTCCATGTGGCAGCGAATGAGATTCATATGAGTTATTAACTGCCACAAAGTACTTTCTAAGTTTTTGCGTCCCATCAAAAAGGTAATCCTTGAAAACGTGAATAATAATCCTTTATCTTCCAAGATTTCATACTACATAATTATTTCTTACCTCGTCCTCGTGATCCATGAGATGGAATTCTAATTGTATCTCCATATCCAGTTCTTTAGCAGCATCGCTGACGGCGAACCTGTCGCAAACACTTTTAATAGCTTGTCGAGATGCACCCTCGGACCCAGGAGTGAGGGCAAGGATTTTTATAAAATAGTCTGTTGGATTGTATGTGATGGGACATTGGTAGCCTAAGCTGTAAAAAAATTATAGTTTTTGTTTAAAATATTATTAGCACTTATATATTTATAACGTGGGTATTATAGAAGAAGAATGAAAGAAAAATGAATGTCGTGGAGATGCAATCTTTTCGTAGGTCAGCTTAGCTTAGCTGATCGAATCCGCAATAAAGAAGTACATAGAATGGCAGGTACTAGCGAGGATGCTACGGTGAGGAAGAACAAAACCGTGCTGAGCTGGTTTGGGTACTTCGAACGAATGAGTGATGAAAGAATTGCAAAAAAGATTTATGATGGAAACGTGTGTGGTAAGAGAGGTAGAGGGAGATTTCGGGTAATGTTCGAAAACACAGTATCAAAGATACTGGAGGAAGGTCACGTAAAAAGCAGGAGGACTCCCCGGAGGGCATGTATGGAGAGGTTGATGACAGTGGACGAGGCGAAATAGGTATATAGAGACTGTATCGTTTGGCGCTCCGTTCTCTCTAAATACCCCGCTAGGGATAAAGCATGAAGTTAAGTAAGTGTTGTTTATTTATATAATATTTTCTGAAGATAATATACACTATAAGTATAAAATAATGAACAGTATTGTAATTATTTGAAATCACCAAAAGAAACCTAACTCTTAAACTTATAAAATTTCCTAAAATATTAAAAGTACTTTGAAATCACAAGGTTTTTAATTTGAATACTATCCCAGTAAAACTACTTGTGAGTTGAAATTAATTAGCATTTAAAAAAGGTTTCACCACAGAATTTATTGCTACAATTACCTACTTCCAAATAAGTTGTTGAGCAACCTTTTAGAAGATCCATATGCATTGTGCACTTAAAATATTCAACGAATTAGTTTTTTTCTTGTACTTTGATAAGGCGACCTTTATCACATAATGGTTTTGTTTGCTTAATGTTGCCAAGACCTGCAATCTATGTTTTGTTTTATTAAAAAAAAAAAGTTGTTTGCAAATAAAATAAAACTATAAAATGATATGTACAGGAGGTATTCGTGTTTAGGAGAGGTCAGTCACACTCTTCAATAGAAATATATATTTAAAGAAAAAATCGATTAAGATGACAGAGTTGTACGCCGCAATAAATGTAAAAGATCAGAAAACTTGGCGTATTAGGTACATATGACATGAAATTTTATTTTTAATTGATTTCTACTGATGGTAAACAATAAGTGACCGACAAGCCCTTGAACGCTGCTACTAGGGAATAGTATCGGAAAGCCTCATTAAGGCCAATGAACGTAATTTAGATCACAGGACAACTGCCGATCCTATAAATATGTCTAGACAGCAATATCTTCTAGGCTGGAATCATGTAAAAGCTTATACTTTATAAGGCGTTTCTGATATCTTCAAACATGTTGGTGTAGTGACGACAGATTTTATTAGACAAAGTGTGACTGTAAAATCGACTGGTTGTGGGTTCAATCCCCACTCGACGATATAAAATATTTCTTTACATTTATATTTTCATTTCTTCGCTCTGGTGTCGAGTGAGTTCAGAGTTGAGTTCCGCTACTCAACATGCAATGCCTCCAGAACTCAGTGGAAAATTGGGAACACAGTGTCTTAACACTAGGTTCCCTCTGCCTACCCTGCAGTGTGCAGGATACAGCGTGAAGCTGATTATTATTATTTTTCCTTGCAATCCTTATGTATTCAAATGACTGAGATGTTGTTTAATAAATATATATCAGTAAAATTTACTTTATATATACCTACTCTTAATTTTTATGTAAATCTAAATATTTTAAATAGATTGTGTATTATTTATAATAATCTGCGTTAATTAAGGATTATTTAATTTATATTGGAGTTTTACACGCGGATAGATATTTTTAAAATAAAATGAAGAGGAGAATGATTAAAGAAACTATTTTTATATTTTTTTATAGAAGCAAGATAAAGCAGATGCGTAAAAATTAAGAAGACATCCTCTCCTTAAAAGAAATTCAAAGTCAAATATTTATATTCAAAATAAGAAGATACAGGCTTATTGTTTTAAAATTATATATGACATAGACCTGAGAAGTACCTGCGCAACCCAACGAAACAGAACCGGTTCGAGTTCCACATATTTTTATTATTTTTTTTTTACTCTCTCAATTTTGTTGTAAGAATAAATTAATATAGTTCGTTAAAAAATATGTCTCATTATATTACATATCAGATATAAAAATAGAGATCATTGAATTGAACTGATGTCTAAAATTAAATGCAATTCATTTAATTCATCCTAATACTCTAAGGATCATAAATGTCTATTAAAAATACTTCTATATATGTAGCTCGATTTTAAGTGGTCCAATCACTTAAAACATGTTTTAAGTAATAATATTTAAAAATAAATATTTTATCATAATATAAACAATCAATAATAATATATTTTATCATAAAATATTTATTTTTATAATTGATTAGTAAAATTATATGAATTTATTCTTAATAAGCATAATCTTAAACTATAATAGGTCAGATTTTTATCAGCATTTTTTTATTTCATATAATATATTATAATTCCCTAGTTCTCTGATCGTTCATTTAAATAAATGATCACCTTGAATAATTTCTTGTTCCGAATTCCTATGCCTATGTCGCACACTTGTTATCTATGACTTATAGAAAAATTAATATAATTTAAAATACGATATATTAAAATTATTATTTTAGTAAAATAACTTTTTTTTAATATTATTTTTTTTTTGTTTTCCATTTCAAACGTGTTTTATCGTACACGATTTTTTTTTTATAATGATATAATTAAATATAGTTTGAGGCAATCGTTGCACTTTGGGCCAACGTATGGCTGTGAATAAATTGTAAAGAAAAAATTAAATTCCCCCTGCCTTGTAAGATACAGCGCGGCGTTGAGTTCCTCCACTCAACACAACACACTGTTTTGTTGTGTTTTATTCTCTAGCAAAGCAGAAATACCTAGATGCTCTCTGCCTAACCTGCTATATTCGAGAAGACGAATAAAAAGAAAAGATAAATTTCTTTTATGATTTATAATAAGTATAATAAAAATAAAGTAATTAAAACTTTTTCTAGTTTCACTCTACATGGCAGGGTAGGTAAAGGGAATCTAGTATTAAAACACCCCGGTCCTATTACGACACTTCCGTTTCCTACTTTCCGCCGAATTCTGGAAGCATTGCGTGTTGACAATAACATATAAAACATGTTTAAACTCAACGTTGCGCTTTATCTCGTGAGCGCGGAAATGTAAATATTGAATATTTCAATTCCTCGAGTTAGAATCGAACCCACAACTTATCGTCCTCACTAAATAAACTTACCTTTCAAAAAAGCTTAGAGCTGCAGAAGCGTTTCCGGCGAAAGCGACTCTACCCTCAGCTAGAAGTACAAGTTTATCGAACAGCGCCATCAACTCCGACGACGGCTGGTGTATGGTGCATATCACAGTTTTCCCTTGCACCGCACTCGCCCGCAGGAGTGTCATCAATTTTTGAGCAGACGAGGAGTCCAGCCCAGTTGTTGGCTCATCGCAGAATAAAAGTCCGGGGTCGATTAATAACTGGAAGATAAAATTTGAATTAGGTATTGCTAACTGTAGCCTTGCTGTAAGTCCATGTCCATATAGATTAATAATCTAAACTAAAAGCAAAAAATGTTTCGTATTTTTTTTTTCGCAGAGAACATGTATACATACATTAATTATGATATAATTTTCTTCTCTACTAACTAATGAAGGTAGAAAACGAACATTGCTTTTCATAATAAACAAATTTTCCTAAAAAAAATATATTTTGTACCTACCAAATAACATATAAAACAGTAAATTATACACTATATAAACAGATTTATGGATTATATGTAAATTAAGCACAAATTAAGACTGTTATCTTAATTAAACATACATGTGCGCCAGTCATGGCGCATGGGCACAATTGTGTGACTGTATACGCGACTGGTTGTGGGTTCGATCCCCATTCGAGGAAGTGAAATATTTATTAACATTAATATTTTCATGTTTTCACTCTGGTATCGAGGAAAAAAGCGCGGCATTGTAATCCGCCACTTAATACGCAATTCCTCCAGAATTCCGCGGAAAGTGGGGCAGTATCTTAACACCCTATTGTGTGCGGGATACAGCGTGAAGCGGATTTATTTATTTTTTAATTAATTAAAATATTTTTTACGTAAAACGTAAGTATAGCTCAGTAATTAATTATGCTGCAAATAAACGGTACAAGTCCATTAATAACGGTTACGTCCTGAACTTTTTCGAGAATTCAGATAACGGGGAACAGGGCAAGTGCAACAGTATTCAAGTATAAAGGTGCTCTTTTAGTATTCCTTATCGACAGTTTATTAACGCAAGAAGAGGTCATGGAAGTCAGTACTTTACTTATTGTAGTTGCTACTGTATACATCGCACAGCGAGTATATTATTGAGACTTTATTTCTATTATAAAAAAAATCTACGCTAAAATTATTTTTTTTGTAAAGAAAGTTTATGTTGCACCTAATAATATCAAACGATATATCATTCTGATGTATTCTCCTATTTTGTCTAAATAAAAAAATTAAGGGAAGTTCACCTGGAACATGGTCATACTTAAACTTAAACGACCGCGGGTGACAAAAAAAATATACATATAACTATTATAAAGCGTAGTTATAAAGCTATTTTCTTACAAAGTATTATATTCAGTTCCATGTCATTCTCGGACTTTGATGATTTTTTTTAACAATTTTATCTCATTTTATTCGCGGAATTTATTGATAGTGTAATTATGGACCCGTTTATTATACTTTATGTTTATCAAGATTAAATTTCGATTCATGTTTCCTGTTTTCAATTGTCAAATGTTATACATGTTATTTCATCAATCTAAAGTCACTCAACCTTTATATATCATCATAAAATGTGATTCCTAGACCAGTGATTCTCAACCTTTTTTTTGTTGCGGCACATATTTAACGATTTCAAAATTTGGCGACACACAAAGAGAAATTAATTACTACAACACACTGCATAAATAGTTTATGATCAAAATTTTAAATATACGAATTTATTTTTTTGTGGATTTAAATATATATTCATGTTAAAAATATTTTTCTTTTTAAATGATGATAATGAATGAATTTAATTATATTAACATTATTATATATTTGCAAAATTTGGCGGCACACTTTTGAAATTAGGCGGCAAACAAAAGTGCCGCGGCACAGTGGTTGAGAATCACTGGTCTAGACAATATAATTTGGTACTAGCGTTAATTTAACTTGTTTGATGAAAACTATAATAATTGTACTTTGGCACTAAGGTTAAAATTATCATACGATTGTGTTTTTACAATTTAAAATAACACAAAAAAAAACCGGTTAAGTGCGAGTCGGACTCGTCCACTCAGGGTTCCGTATCAAATTCAGAATTGTAGCCCAACGAGAATTACATAATAAATTTCATAATAGTACATCATAGTAGTAGTAGTCCACGGGAAGTACCGTTAGTTTTAGTTATGCGGCGAATTTTATACAAAGTGCCAACAAAAACGATGCATAAATGCTCATAGTGGCGCAGGGGCACAAAATGTGACTGTAAACGCGACTGGCTGTGGATTAAATTAAATGTATATTTCCATTACTTTGTTCTGGTGTCGAGGCAAAGCGCGGCGTTGATCTCCGTTACTCAACACACAATGCCTCCAGAATTCGGCGGAAAGTGGGGAATTGGTAGTTTATTTAAATGCTCGTATGCTCTTTTGATTGTTTTGACTTAGCAGCTTGTTTCAGGGTACCAAAAACCTAAATATTTGATATTAATTTGATCTTGATATCTCCACGCGATCTTGAGCAACATCCACAACATCTTGGCAGATGGACAGAGGGACAATAGAGTTATCCTATAAGAGTTCCGTTTTTACTTTTTAAGGTATGGAACCCTAAAAATATTATGGGCATTATAATTAAAACTGTATATAATTGAGTTATGATATATAATAAATAAGTAGTTCTTACAAAACGCTTACCTCTGTAGCAAAAGCTAAACGCTTTCTTTCGCCACCTGAAAGTGTTTTCAGCCCGTCAAGTCCTCCAATACGTGTGTGCCTCGCATTGTACAGGGATAACTGTCGCATTAGCTGGTTGACCCTCCTTCTCCGGGCCAAGGCCGTAGTACGGCGATCCATACGGAGACGAGCCTAAGAAATAATCACGTGTTATCATCATCGGTTTAATGGTGTACCTTTTTATCATAATTTAGCAATTAAATCTTGATATTTGGTAGCGGGGACAATAAATATTTATATTTTTATATATATTTTTCGTTTGATATTTTTTATAAATATTTTGAGATTTTTATATAATGACTTCAATATATCCAAGATATATTCATATATTATCCAAGAGATATTCTTATAATAAATTTATAGTAAAAGATGCATGCTTTATTTGGTTAATGAAATATTTTTACTATATTGGTGTATTTATAATGTGTAATTATAAATTTATATATTAGAAGTAAACGATAGAGATATATAATACAAATGTATTTCTAAAAAGGCGTGTACATGAATCTTAGTCTAGTTCGGGTAAAATACTCATTAGCCAATCCAATGTTCAAGAGACCGAAATATTCTTAATCAAATATGTAAATTTAAAGATCATTTGTGGTAAAAAATAAAAGTTATTGACAAGAGTTCGGGCTCAATTCCTGCTACATTTGGAATTGATTAAATGAAATATTGTGTGAATCTATGTATTGTTAAAAAGATTGTGGGACTAGATGACACCTTTTGAAGTAGGTGGGTAGGGATGTTAATGTTTTACTCTCTTTTTCTACTGCTAAAAATAATACTAGCATTGTCAATACTGAAGAAAATTGAGTAGTTATCCGTGTATCTCTACTTAATTTTATGCTAATATAATTTTAAATGTTATATATCCATAAACGAGGCCAATCGTGGCGTAGGGGGATTCCCCCTCGAGGAAATGAAATATAAAATATTTTTATTTGCTCACTCTGGTAACGAGACGAAGCTCGACATTGAGTTCCACCATTCAACACGCAATGCCGCCAGAATTCGGCGGAAAGTGGTAAAGCTGAAATGTCTTAGCGGGAAAGGAATGTCTTAACACTATGTTCTCATGTTCCCTCTGCTTATTCTGATATAAGCGGGATACAGTGCAAAGCTATAAAAAAATATTATATCCGTAAACAATAATACAAAAAATATAGGTATTTAATTAATTATAGGTCTTGAAACCTAATCCTACTAAAATAGTAAAATGTAAATTTCGTATATTTTATTACGTGTTTAATAAGGGCTTCTATAATTAAGAATAATCCGGGCTTTGAATCCAGGTCACTGGCTTTCAGGGTTGTAACCGAATACCGGCGTGAAACCACAAATCTAGTGCTTCGTACTTTATAAATATAACACTTAAAAAAATTAAAGATTTATGTTTAATTAATTGATTAGTTTATAGATATGTACCTACATATTTGTTAGTAGCAAATATAAAAAACTTGGTTCCACGTTGAATGGTGCTGCACCTTTTTTATTTTTTTTATTTTAATTCTTACTTACACTACAGACTTATGGTCCGTACCTTTTGTTATTTTTACATTTCTTTTAATACTTTTTTCTGTAGATATTACCTAGAACTCGACTTATGTTATTACACACATATATTTCTATATTTTTCCAATAATGGTATATATTGTGCTGCACCTTGTAGCACATTTTAATCTTTTAGAAATACTTACCACTAGAAAATTGTGAGTTGTATGCTAAATTAACTTTATCGGAATATCTAATGCGAAGTGCATTTGCTACAGATTAAATTTTAAAAAATATAATAAAATATATTATATAAGATATATTATTATTATTATTTACTTAAATTTACATTTCCATTTCTTCGCTCTGGTGTCGAGGTTAAGCGCGGCGTTGAGTTCTGCCCCTCAACACGCAATGCCTCCAGAATTCGGCAGAAAGTGGGGAACGGAGTGTCTTAACACTAGGTTCCCTCTGCCTACCCTGCTGTGTGCGGGATACAGCGTGAAGCTATATATAATATATTTTAAGCTTCTAAACGTTGAATTATTTTTTGATTTATTATCTACTACTATACTTTATACTTAAAGTGGTGAACGGAGTGTCTTAACACTAGGTTCCCTCTGCCTACCCTGCTGTGTGTGGAATAGAGCGTGAAGCTGACTTTTATTGACTACTATAATAGACTCTGTCGACTACAAAAATGGAAAAGGAAAAATACGCATTTATAATATTAGTATATATATATATATATATATATATATATATATATATATATATATATATATATATATATATATATATATATATATATATATATATA